>JAIUZE010005549.1:0-12201 GCA_022085475.1 Heliosperma pusillum
AGTTAGTAAGCAAGATATAATTCTACTAAGTCGACAAGCAAGAGTTTAATCAAAGATATGCTTATGTAATGTGTGTTTAGCCTTTTCCCCCTCTTGACATCATCAAAGGGGCAATGATACTCATCCCGGACACAGAACACAAATGCACAAGATAGCACAAAATCCGCACTAGATAGGTCAAAATGACATAGTCAACAAAGCTAAAACATGTTCATTGTTACACCACCAACAAGGAAAGACAAGTTTTGAAAAAGGGGCAAGTTTTATGTTACACCACCAAAGCAAAAAGGTATCATCCAAGTCAAGGCAGAAAGAACGGCTCCATTGTCTACACCATTGTCTTCACCACCACCCACATCAAATCTCTTTGAATAAGAGGCCCACTTTAAGCATTTTGGATGTGGTGTAGTTTACATCCCTTAGCTTCTCTTTAATAACTTTCAACATCATTTTCCCTAAATTTTCATGTGATCATACAATCCTTGCGATTCCACACTTTCTTGCACCAAACATCCTTTGGCCTTAAGCATTATCGAAATCGAAATACCATAATTCGAGTTTTTTTTTTTTTTTTTTTTTTTTTGCGATCCTGGAGTATATTGGACAAAGTGGCAGATCTTGTGAGCATTAGATTATGGAAGTTGATTTTGCATTAACTTTGGCAAATAAGTATCTGGATGTCACATTCACTTGGACCGTTGCATAGACCTGTCTGCATGTCACATTCACTTCGACTGTTGCATAGACCAGAAGGATTTCATTCGCTCATTTTGTGTCGGTTTGAACTTTCTTACGGATCAATGAGGCCATTTTGAACAAGATTTGGTTTTGATGATTGGAGTGGTTGTAGAACACAAGGTGACTCGGAAATGATGGGGTTATTGAGTGAAGAAGAAAAAGGGAATTGGTGGATTCAAGGGTATTTTGGATGATGAATTTGATATGACATTGAAGGGTTTTATTTTTGAGGGGTAAATGGGATAAGTGGCAGTAACTTTGAATATGAGATAGTCAAGTGTTGAGTATGCAATTAAGTACAAAAATGTGCAGGAAAATCATGATAAATTGAAACACATGTGAATTAGAATAAGGAAGAGTATACTTACATGCCAATTCTCGTCAATCATGTAAGGGATTAGACGCACACACACATTAATCACATACAATTAATTAAACCAATTTGTAACCGAAGTTTCTCAAATTGTTCTCTTGCTAGTGGTTTAGTAAAAATATCCGCTATTTGATCTTCGGTTTTGCAAAAAATAAGCTTAATATGTCCTTTCTCTACGTGATCACGAATAAAATGATGACGAATCTCAATATGCTTAGTTCTAGAGTGTTGAATGGGATTTTTGGAAATGTTTATGGCACTAGTATTATCACACATGATAGGAATAGAGTCATAAATCATACCAAAATCTTGAAGTTGTTGTCGTACCCAAAGAAGTTGTGAGCAACAATGAGCGGCACTAACATATTCGCTTTCGGTCGTTGAAAGAGCTACCGTATTTTGTTTCTTTGAACCCCATGAAACGAGACAAGGTCCAAGGAACGTGGCAATCCCGGAGGTGCTCTTTCGGTCTACCGTGCATCCCGCAAAGTCGGCATCGGAAAATCCTACAAGATCAAGGGGACAATACAGCGGATACCACAAGTGGAGATGTTGGGTTCCAATCAAATATCGAAGAATTCGTTTGACGGCTTTGAAATGGGATTCTTTCGGATTTGATTGGAACCGAGCACATAAACAAACACTAAAGAGAATGTCGGGACGACTAGCGGGTAAGTAAAGAAGAGATCCAATCATACCTCTATACACCTTGTCACTTACATTTTTGCCATTTTCATCCTTGTCCAACTTGGAAGTAGATACCATGGGTGTAGAGTATGATTTAGCATCCGTCATCCCAAATTTCTTAATCATTTCTTTAATATACTTTTGTTGATGAATTAGGATTCCTTCTTTAGTTTGTTTGATTTGAAGGCCAAGAAAGAATCCTAGTTCACCCATCATGCTCATCTCGAATTCCGATTTCATTAACTCCGAAAAATACACACAAAGAAGCTCATTAGTTGCACCAAATATGATATCATCGACATATACTTGCACAATCAACAGTCCATCAGACTGTGACTTTAAAAACAAAGTTTTGTCCACCGATCCTCTTCTAAACCCATTTTCAAGTAGGAATTTTGACAATCTATCATACCAAGCACGAGGTGCTTGTTTTAAACCGTAAAGAGCTTTGTCCAACTTGAAAACGTGATTAGGTAAATCATTATCCAAAAACCCCGGGGGTTGCTCAACAAAGACATCCTCTTCCAAATAGCCATTTAGAAAAGCGGTTTTAACATCCATTTGGAAGAGTTTAATGCCCTTGTGAGCCGCAAAAGCAATGAGTAATCGTATGGCCTCAAGTCTAGCTACCGGTGCATAGGTTTTATCATAGTCAATACCCTCTTGTTGGTTGTAACCTTGCACCACTAGTCTAGCCTTGTTCCTTACGATTTCTCCGGAATCATCAAGCTTGTTGCGAAAGACCCACCTAGTACCAATGACGGTACGATTAGGTGGCCTAGGGACCAAGTGTCATACCTCATTTCTCTTGAATTGATTAAGTTCTTCTTGCATTGCAATTACCCAGCCAGCAACAGTCAGAGCGACTGTTACATTAGCAGGTTCAATCTGAGAGAGAAATGCATTATGTGCACAGAAGTTGTTGAGAGATGCTCTTGTTCTTATTCCAGATCTGATGTCACTTGTCAAATTTGACAAAGGGTGTGAGCTTTGATGTTTCCATTTCCTTGGCACGAAGGGGGTTTCTTCCCTTTCAACAGCAACAGTATGAGTGACTGTTACTTCCTGGTCAGATGTTGGTGTTTCATCAGAGTTGGAGGACTCTGCCTGTTCAACAGTCAGTGGGACTGTTACAATCTGGGAGGGAAAGACAACAGCAGAGTTGCTGTTGATTCCCCATGAGTTGATGTTGTCTGTAGCAGGTAACAGTCTCTCCGTCTGTTGCTGATCAGTGTTATTCGAATTGTTCAAGGCTTCTTCATGATTAATCACGAAGTCTTCTCGCACAAGCCCAATCTCGAATTCATCATCTTCCTCATCAATTTGTACCTGCTCAAATAGACTAGATTCATCAAAAATGACATGTACACTTTCCTCAATCAACATAGTCCTCTTGTTATAAACTTTATAAGCCTTGCTATGATTTGAGTAACCAATAAAAACCGCTTCATCACTACGTGGATCGAATTTACCCAAATTGTTTTTACCATTATTGTGAACAAAACATTTGCTACCAAAGCATCTAAAGTATGAAATGTTGGGCTTTCTTACACGTAGTAATTCATATGGTGTTTTATTGAGTAAACTTCTTATCATGACTCGATTATGAATATAGCACGCGGTATTTACCGCTTCGGCCCAAAAGTTTCGAGGAAGCTTACTACACAATAACATGGTTCTAGCCATGCCTTCAAGAGTTCTATTCATGCGTTCAACCACGCCATTTTGTTGAGGAGTTCTTGGGGCGGAGAAATTATGATCAACACCATTGTTTCACAATAAGCACCAAATGATGAGTTTTCAAATTCGGTTCCATGATCGGTTCGAATGGAAACAAGTTTTAAATCAAGTTTGTTTTGAATTCTTTTTAACCAAATTAAAAACTCATCAAATGCCTCATCTTTGGAACTTAAGAACAATGTCCAAACAAATCTAGTATAATCATCAACAATGACACAAACGTAGCGACTCCCTCCTCTACTACGAGTTCTCATGGGTCCACATAAATCAATGTGCAAGAGTTTTAGTGGACGAGAGGTACTCACAACCTTTTTCGATTTGAAGGAACTTCTAACATGTTTGCATTTAGCACATTCATCACAAATTTTATCAAGATCAAATTTTATGTTAGAAAATCCTTCAACCAAGTCAAGTCTCTTGAGAGTATTAAGAGTCTTAGTACTTACATGTCCAAATCGTTTATGCCACAACCAAGGGTCATTTTTCATTACACTCATACAAGACATGGTATGTCCGGATAAGGTGTTTAAATTGGTTAGGTAGACGTCTTTCACTCGTCTACCTTCAAGTATTACCTCATGGGTTGTGGCATCAATGATTCGACAAAGACTAGCACTAAATTCGACCAAGTTACCACGGTCACATAATTGAGAGATGCTAAGAAGATTATGCTTCAAACCTTTGACAAGCCGCACATTGTCGACACAATGTAACGATGACTTACCAACCTTCCCAATGCCTATTACTTCACCTTTCTTGTTGTCACCAAACGTTACCGTGCCACCATCATAAGCTTTAAGTGAGAGAAATTGGCTTTTGTCTCCCGTCATGTGACGAGAACATCCACTATCCAAGTACCAATTGCGGCCGCCTCTCACCAAGCCCTACAAGAGATTAGACTTTAAGTTTAGGAACCCAAATCATTTTGGGTCCCTTCTTGCGATCAACTTGGTTAAAGAGATCTTTCCGAATCCATATTTGCTTTACAACTTTAACATTTCTCTCAATGTCATTGTGTCTCTTTTTGCAAGCATTAAAGACATGACCAATTTTTCCACAATAGTTGCAAATGATGTATTCGGGAAGACCAACATACTTCCTTCTTCGGAAATCGGTTTTGCTAGGATCCGGTTTTTGAATGTAACAGTGCGACTGACTGTTCCATTTAAAACCGAGACCAGCAACTCTATCACATCTTTTGGATTGACTAGTGAGAAAATTCAAGACATTTTGACTTCCTTCCCATTTCTTAGACACATGTTTAGCTTCATTAAGTTCCTTGATAAGTTTCTCAATTTTAGCCGAAAGCAACTTGTTCTTTTCGTTAGAAATGTCAAGATCATTTTTCATCACAACATACTTGGATTTTAAGTCAATAATGGTGTTGATTTTATGCTCAATGTCAATCTTAAGGTTGGAGATGCAAAAGTTCAATTGAGTGACTTTAGGGTCGGAGGAGCAATTCTTGTGATTGTCATGTTGAATCTTAACAAGTTTTTCATGAAGGACTCTTATTTCCCCTTTGAAGGCATTAAGATCAACCTTGAGTCGATCATTCTCAGTGGTTAAAGTTTTGACGAGATCATGAGAGGAAGAGCTTTGTTTTTCAATGTCAGAGGCAACAGACAGCGGGACTGTGACTTTCAGACTTTCAACTTCTTCTTCAAGGTCGACTATTTCAGTTTTAGACAGCTCAAGATCTTTGATGAGATCATCACGCTCCTTTGAAATTTTTGAAATTTGGAAGACTAAGGAGGTGTTAATCTCGTCAAGATCAGAGGGGGTAGAGCTAGAGCTAGAGGATTTAAGGAGATCGAGTTCATTTGTCAGGTTTTTGTTTAATTTCCTTAATCTCTTAAATTCAGTTTCAACTTCAGAAGTAACAGTCGCTGTGTCTGTATCATTCAATTCCTGTTTTAGAAGAACGTTTTCTTGAGCAATCTTCTCTATTTGATCTTGCATGACATCAAGTTTCTCGGTTTGGTTACGACACTTGTCAAACAACTTATCAAGTAACTTACACACCTTGTCCTTGGAATAAGTTCTAACCTTAGCCTTAAGATATTTTACCTCATTGTCGGACTCGGAATCGGATACATCCGGATGTGCCATAAGACACCTAAGAGACTCACTCCTAGCAAGTTTATGTGTTTTATTTTTGAGATTGTTTGTCAAACACATTTTAGCATCTAGTTGCTCCTCGATGGGTTCATCGTCCTCGGCGTCGGACATGCCCCAAATGGCGGACATTACTTTATGCTTGAGTTCTCTCTTAGCCGTGTCTCTTCTATCCTTAGATTTGATGTCATTCCATTTTGGGCATTCTTTAATTAAGTGACCTTTGTCACCACATTTGAAACATCCCATAGCGGAATACGGTCGTCTCTTAGGAAATCGTTTTCTAGCATGGTTCACTTTGACATTTTTGAATCCTTGGCCATTGACCATCCCAACAAGGTTTCTTGAGAACATGGCAAATTCATCTTCCTCTTCTCCTTCCTCATCACTTGAGGTGGATTTAAGAGCAAGTCCTTTTCCCTTTGAGGTCTCACTAGGAGCATTGTCGAGATTTAACTCGTGTGCAATTAGGGACCCCATTAGTTCATGAAAGGTTAATGTGGTTAGGTCTCTAGCCTCTTCAATAGCGGTGACTTTTGGTTGCCACTTAGCGGTAAGACTACGAAGAATTTTTCGAATGATGTCCTCGGACTCGAAAGTTCTTCCTAGACTTTTAAGCTCATTAATAATGCTAGAAAATCGAGAGGCTAAACTATTGATGGACACGTCCTTTAACATATGGAACATCTCATATTTTTTTATGAGAAGGTCTATACGTTGTTTCTTAACTTGTATGGTTCCCTCGTGTGCGAGTTCAAGGACGTCCCATATTTGTTTAGCCGTCGTACAACCGGATATACGACTCACTTCCTCCTCACCAACACATCGTTGAAGAATAGTCATGGCTTTGGAATTTTTCTCGGCCAATTTAAAATCATTTTCATTGTAATCTCTTTCGAGTTTGACCGTAGAATATCCCGTCATCATGTCCTTATCTTCAATAATGAGTGGTCCTTCTTTGATGATTTTCCAACATTGGTAATCAATACTTTTGATGTAGTGTTCCATTTTGAGTTTCCACCATCCAAAACTCTCACCGGTAAAGACCGGGATCTTGGAGTGTTTAGAGGAATCCATAGGCCTAGAATCAAACTCAAAGGCGATTAGCCTCGATCAAGAGCACGAGGCTCTGATACCAATTGAAGGGTTTGGATTCCAAGTACCTAAGAGGGGGAGGGGGTGAATTAGGTACCACTTTAAAATTTTCAACTTAATCTTTATTGTTTAAAGAAGGTTGATAGTTGTTTAAGAAGAACAAATGAATACACTAAATGAACAAGGTTATCAAGAGTGTATTGCTAAATTATAAAGTTGCTGTAAAGTGAAAGTTACAGTGAGTCTGACTGTTACTTGTTCGTTTTAGCAAATGAAGTAAAGGCTACACTATGAAAGTAACAGTATCTGAGACTGTTGCATTGAACAGAAATGCGAAACAAACGAGTAAAGAAAAGTGCAGCGGAAATAAAACAAACAAGAGATAAACACAGGAGTTTTGAATTGGTTCAGCCACTTGAAAGGCCTACGTCCAATCTTCTTCTTATTGATTCAATTAAGTAATCTACTCCGACTACCTAAGACCCTTACAATCAAAAGGACCAACAACCTACTCCGGTTGCGAAATGAGTTTAAGACTACTCCGTCTCAAACTCGACTCTTTATCTAAGAAAGTTACAAGATCAAATTCCCTGATTTTGTTCTTGTGAAAAGAACGAAGGCGAATTCATTAAGATCTAACTATTCTAGATAGAAGAGTACAATACTTAAGGCAACAGTCGTCATGTCTGTGACTTTTGAAGACTTTGAAGAATTTTTGCAAAGATTAAAAGCTTAAAACTTTGAAGGCAATTTGCAATGAAATGTGTGTTGTTTTCTCAGGAAAGTCTTAAAGAAATGAGAGAGGTGTTCTCTCTATTTATAGAGGAAGAAATGATTTGAAAATGATTAAAGCAATGCCTTGAGAGAGTCCACTCTCAAGCATGTGAGCAAAAGGATGTTCTTTGACTAGGGTTTCATAAGTGACAAAATATCAAAGAAAAGGGGAAGGGTGGGCTGCTCAAGACATCAGAAAAAGAGTTTTACCCTTTGAATTTCCAAGGGTGAAAATCATAAGGTGACAAACATTTTTAGGGAACAAGCCAAGCTTTGCCTTTTTGAGAAAAAGTTTTGTCTATGCAATTTTGAGGAACAAACTCTATCAAAGGATTCCTTCTTATCATCTTTCAAACAAGTTGCAAATCATTTCAAAATGTTTCAAACTACTTTTCAAAACAGCAGGAAGTTTTCGGTTTTGAAAGACTCTGAAAAGTTTCAGACATGAGCAACAGTCGCCCTCACTGTTACACTGAACATATGAGGTAACAGTTGCATGGACTGTTGCATTTGTAAATACCATACTCTACTACCTTTACAATAGATGACTCTTTACAACACGATTCTTCTTGGGCATTTCAACTCTTCATCTACTCTTGCTTGGAGATTGGTCTTGCTTGTAGACTCAAGATTTCCTGAAAACTTAACTAAGAAGTATACATTAGTTAGGCTTGTCATCATCAATCAAACTAGCTCAACATTATTTGTCTTATTATATCATGTTTAATTGAAACAAACCCTTAGATGAAATGGGTCGTAATTTCACTAATACAGCAGATTCATAGGCATCGAATCAGGTTCGTCGTAATTTCACATGTTCCTGTAATTATTCTTTGAAGTTGAAATCGATAATATTAACCCGGTATCAAAAATTCAAGTGAAAGTTGTATGACAGGATTTAGAAGGAACCTGGCTTTTGATCCATGTCGTTGGGCGTTTAGTAGAGCTCTTCTCAACAGATAATGTAAGTAAAAGTTTTCGGTTTTTCTTAGCCGAAAGCATCTCACACAAAATTGCAGAAAATGGTGGTTTATATACTGATTATTCTCTGTATTCTTATTTTGATTCATTGCTTGAGAATACCCTAGATAGTTAGTTCTTCCATAAGTTTTTTCCAGCCAGTTCTTCCCTAAGTTCTTCCTTATTAGAATGCTTACAACTGTACTCTTGATGAAATGATAGATTATCTACACTTAGGCTTAAAAACAAGAAGCTCCATATTCAAGGCCATAAAGTTGAAGAAATGATAGACTGACTACACATATGTGCATGATACTCTTTGCTTTGATGTTGAAAGCCCCTATTAACAGGGCCCTGTGCGACCGCACGGGACGCACACCCTCAAAGACGGGCCTGCCTATTAAGTCCTCATACTCTACCATTATAGTTTAGATTGTGTAGTACCAAAAAAATAGTTTAGATTGAGTAATAATTTTATCACCGATTCCATGTCAGTGTGTTTTTTGCGCTCCCAAGATTTCGAACTACATTTGTACTCTAGGCGAGTACATGGTATGTTGTTAGAGTGCGTTTCAGAATAATTTATAACTTGGATACCTTACGTTAATGTTCATCACTCGTGCAGTGGACTCAAGGTTGGAGATTTACATCAACAACAATATAGTTGGTTGCGTTAGTGCAAGAGGGTTTATGTTTCGAGATTGGCTTCGTTACCATTTAAAATTTGAAAGGGCTTTCACCAATCGCTAGATCTTGAGAGTCAACCGCTAAAAAGACACAACAACTCTCATTTAAGACGGGTCAAACCCCCTCACAAAGAGCAAATGAGGGCAAGTGGAGAGCAGCTCCATTTCCTAATAATTTGTGGTCAAATCCCTAACAAATGTTTGGTTGTGCAAAAACATTTGAGCCAAAACTCAGGGAAATAATTCAAGCAGTAGGTCTTGCTTGTGACGGGTCGGATCTTGCGACGGGTATTTTGTGAGAGGAAATGGGTAGAGGGGACAAGGTGGGCACCCCCCATGTGCTTCTCCACTCACCTTGATGGGTATTTTGTGAGAAAATATGGTACCCGTCTTAAGCTTAAGACGGATACCCCCGTCTTAAATGAGAATTTGTGTAATTCAAGTTGCACATTGTAAACAATATCCAGTGAATTTCACGGGTATAAAAACTAATTTAACATAAAATGAGTAAATGACCACTTTTTAAGTGGAAGCACTATACCCTATATACGGGTGTCATTGTTTTCAACAATAATATTCGGGTGTCATTGTTGTTGGAGCCAGTGTCCTACACAGTTAGTGCAATAACATAAATAAATCTCTGTAGGTTCACAGGGTATACTTCGTATAATAATCAGTTGATTAACGTTTATCAATAACGGTTGGCTTGCTAGATAAGTTTGACGTTATTGTCATACTGATGGCGGTAATCAACTGGTCCCTAAAAGTCACAACCTATTGGATGTGTTCGAGAGATATGATTATTTGAGAAAATAATTATATTGATGCCTTATAATATGACTAAAAGGTTAGTCAGTGTTTTTGACTAACGGTTAGTCAATGTGATGATAAAAAATTATTTAATACAGATTAAATAATGTTGTTTAGCCGAATTAACAGTAATTCGCGATTAAATATCAAAGGTTATATTTAATTGTCATATATATTGCAAGCTAAATTAAATATAAACTGATATGTTGAATTAGTAAAATTGTAAATATACGGATATTTATAATTAATAATATACGGATATTAATTGCAATATATTAATAGCTAAATATGAACCGAAAATAAAGTATTATAATACTCTAAAATTTCGGCCATATGGAGGGTTTTTAGGAAAGAAAATACCTTTCCTAATTACACTAGGATACCTTGTGATAGGGGACTATATAAAGGAATTGGTTTCCCTATTTTATGGGATCTTTGATCAACCCTAATCACAAGTTGAGCCTCCACCATCACATAATTCACAAAAAGAGAGAAAACGGTTTCTCCAGAGTTCTAGCAATCTCAAGGCATATCTTGTTCCATCTAGGGTGTTTTGATTAGGAGAATACCTATTTTGGTATTTGTTCTTAGGCCTTTATCGCAAGGACTAAAGGTTATTTCTTAATCCCTTCGTCTTATGCAATTTTGTTTATGACTATTAATCATATAAGTTAAATTTCATTATAATCATGTCGATTTAAAGGGTTGTATACGGATACAAATCCCACAAGTGGTATCAGAGCCTTAGGGCTATGAAATTTTTTATATGATTTTCATAAAAATTTGAATTGTATAAATTTTAATAAAAAAAAAAAAAAAAAAAAATTTCGGTGCAAATTTTTTTGGGCCGTGTGATTTTTGTTGTTGTTCCATTCGATTCTTGTATTATTATTTTAATAGGTTAAGATGATAATATGAGAATTTGTAGATGTTTTGGATTCAATACTGATTGAATTAAAACGTGAATGGATTTGGTTTGATTGTTGATGAACATCAATTTGTGCTTCATATTTTCGGTATCAATGTTTAATAATGATTAGATATTGCTAGTTTGTACCGATCTAGTTAATATAAGCAAAATCGATTTTTCATCCGTTCAATTTTTTTTTTGCCACTGTTTCGGCTGCTGTACATAATAAAAAAAAAAAAAAATTTATTTTTTTTTTCGTCTTTTTCTCGGCCTGCAGTGCTGTTTTTCGTTTTTTGTGTTTTTTCCGGTTTTTCTAAAAAAACCGTGACAGCTATTTAAAAAAAAAAAAAAAAAAAAAAAAAATTTCGTTTTTCCTGACGGTGAACAGTAACCGTACCGGGAATTTTTTTGTTTTTTTTTTCGTTTTTTTTGTGAAGCGGTTCACATTGATACCATATTATTTTAAAGCGGTTTAAAATAATATCGTTGTAATTCATATTAATTATGAATTTTCATTGGATTTGAATGATATCTCGTGATTAATTACGGAATTATCACGTGATTAGAATGGTGGTTTGGATAATTAATCAATTTAATTTTGCATTGTTTGATTATTTTTAGTTGATGCTTTTATTATGTTGAATGACGATTGAATGGTTTATTTTACGCAATTTTGTACAATCGGTTGTAATTTACTAGTGTGGCCTTAGTAGATTATGTTTTCGTAATGAAGGAAACATAGTCTTGGATGTATTATGAGATCTCGTATCTCCGCTTTGTAATTTTAATTTTCATTATTATTTTTAATTAGAATGTAAATAAGTTTACATCTGTAATTTTAAATGTATTTTGAGAAGATTCGAGACGGAGATCGGATAGCTCACTCCCGCTACATGGACCAAGATGGAACATCAAGACTCGGGTCCAAGGAGGATTCCAACTTGTATTTTGTTCACTTTGGTAGTTAGGCCACACTAGGTGCTTTATTTTGCGTTTTTATTTTTATTTTTTCTCGTTGCTTATTCACATGCTAGAATAAATTGCATCATATTCCGCCTAAACCAAACCACCTAAGATTGCATGAAAAATGATTCATATAGATTGAATGTTTATATCATGAACATACGGATGTCACTCGTCTTTAGGGCCATCACCTTAGTTTAAATCATTATCGAGTTGCTAGACATTCGTTCACTTAAATGAATTAAAGTTAAGATGATGGGACCTTCCCCTATAAATAAAATTGAGACTAGTCTTTATAGGAAAAGCTACTATGAACCCCTTCTTCGTCGGAAATCATAATATGACCC
>JAIUZE010005550.1:0-84086 GCA_022085475.1 Heliosperma pusillum
CAGGCTAAGGAGCCTAAGTCTAGCAACAAGTCTAGGCATGTACAACGGAAAGCTCACATGATCCGAGATTACGTGGAGCAAAGGGAGATAGTGATAGACAAGATTGCTACGGATGATAACGTAGCAGATCCTCTCACTAAACCATTGAGATATGATAAACATGAAGGGCACGTTATTTCCATGGGAATCAAACGTGTTCCTGAGTTGTATTAGTTGTTTTATATGGATTAGACACCTGTATCTTTTTCATAAAAAACTATCTATAAAATCATCGTTTTGTTTTATATTTTGTTTTTTCATGTGGTGTTTGTACCGGACAACACTTGAACCACCACAAAGTGAGTGATTAGATGTTGAAACTGAATTACATTATATTTGTTTTGGGTCCGTAATTGCCTACATGAGCTGATAACTCTGGCAATTATTTTGTGACGCCGATTGATGGTGGGTTCAACGAGCCATAAGTCAAACTGTTGACTGATCGATCACAGATGCGAGTTATAATGATACTGCGCAGGACATTTTGTGACGACGTTATGGAGTCCTAAATGTTTCGGAAAATTAGGTGCCAGGTCGTGGATAGGACATCCATAGTGTTCCTAGAGTCGATTCTTTTGACTATCGAGTGTCTCTTGAGATAAAGGCAGTTTTTGGGTGACTTTGGTTTCTTTCTCATGGTCGACCGTAACAGGAGGCTAAGTAGATTTTCACTGGGTCATTTCATACTGCGCTTGTGTCTGCAAGATTCGAGTTGAAGAAAATATCCAACATTTATCAGGATATGATATTTCTCAGGGCCACTCGAGGAGCTGTAACTGAAATGCATGGCCATGCTCGAATATAGATTTGTCTATCAGTTAAGTTACTCTCTAGTCGGGGAAACCACTCTTGATACTGATCACTTGTAAACTACGACCTTTGTGAATACGGACTTTGCAAATTGGTTTACATTGAGTGGGAGAAAATTATTATGGATATGAGAATCGGTTATCGCACATACACTTGTACGGACAAGTGGGAGATTGTTGGAGCCAGTGTCCTCCACAGTTAGTGCAATAACATAAATAAACCTCTGTAGGTTCACAGGGTATACTTTGTATAATAATCAGTTGATTAACGTTTATCAATAACGGTTGGCTTGCTAGATAAGTTTGACGTTATTGTCATACAGATGGCGGTGATCAACTGGTCCCTAAAAGTCACACCTATAGGATGTTTGAGAGATGTGATTATTTGAGAAAATGATCATATTGATGCCCTATAAAATGACTAAAAGGTTAGTCAGTGTATTTGACTAAAAGGTTAGTCAATGTGATGATGAGACAATTATTTAATAATGATTAAATAAAGTTAGCTGAGACGAATTAACTGTAATTCGTAAAATTGAATATAAAAAGTTATATTTAATTGTTGTATATAATGTAAGCTAATTAAACATAAACTGTTATAATTAATTGGCAAATTATAAATATACGGATATTTATAATTAATGATGGATTATAATGTCGGTCCTTGACAAATGATGATTATAATGTATTACATTATATTGGAAGCTAAAATGACCGAAACAAAGTATTCAGATACACTCGGTTTTTCCGGTCAATGGGTAGTTATTTGAGGAGACTAAATCTCCTCATATAAATACCAAATGAACCGTGAGATACAGTAGGAAGATATAGAGTTGAGAATACTAAAACCTAATTCTATTCTGACAGACTGCCTCCATCTTAACAAAATCACAAAAAGACAAAAGTTAACAGTAACTTTTGACAAAACACAAAAACCTTCTTCTCAACAGTGAGATCGTGTAAGAGGTTTACTTTCTAGCAAAAGAAAAGGATATTTCTCGGAGCATCTTGGGTGCAACGATTAGGAGGATATCTACTTTGATATCTCTGTTCTTTACGCCAATTGCTAGGACCGGAGGTTGATTTCTAAATCTATACTCTTATTCTTGTTTTCGTTTATGACTAGTATAATCAAGTTATTGCTATTTCGTTATAATCCTATAATAATTGTATTGTGGTAATACCGATTTCCCACAAGTTACATGTGATTATGACATTAATAGTAAACCTAAAATCATTTCACTCAACACTACACTCCACCACTTTACATGTGAGTTAAAATAAGCAAAATAAGTGCCTTGTGAAGGCCATATGGACCGGCCATATTGCCTATAAAAGGGCAATATGGTTGTTCATTTTTGTTGTTCATTCTTGCTCATTTTGCTTTATCTCACTAAAATCCTCTCATCTTTCTAAAACTCTCATACACTAATATTCACTAAGTATTACTATAGTAGTAGTATATTCTAATATTAGTGTAACTTTTTTCATTATCTAGTTAATAATAAGTTAAGTTTATTTAGGTTAATCTTGGGTGCAATTTAAAGGAGATCTTCTAGTTTGGAGATTTTTGGAGGATCATCTATTTTATAGCTCAAGAAAAACAAGAAGGAGTTCTTGTTGTGCCCATATCATTTCCATTTCAATGTGAGGAAATTTATTCTTTTATATAAATATCTTTATATTTGCATGCATGTTACATAGATCATTAAATACTAAATTAACAAGTTATTTAGTAACTAATTAGAGGAGTCTAATTAAGGTCTATGGACTTTCAAGAAAGATATACAACTTGATCTATGTACATAACTAAGACACACATCGATGACCAAAGATGTTCTTAGAACGCAATGAGCATTGATTGACACAAAAAGACTAGATGCAAGAAGAGGAGCCTCGGCCATATAACATTCGGCCGAATGCTTCTCTTTGGTTTGCATGCCCATTTCTCTTGTTTTGATCAATTTAGACAATATTCCATTGTAACGAGAGCACTAGCATAAATCAGGCCATAATATCTTAAATACTATACGATTTACTAAGCTTGTACTAACGATAAACGTATAGATGTCTAACTAAATAAAACAAGGTTTTTAGAAAGACTTCTTTGACTCAAATGGAAATTGACTCATAATTCAAATGGTACAAAATACAAATTACAATACGATACAGTAAGACGATGTTGAATTAAGCAACGAAAGACACTAGGTGGTAGGAACGCAGGCTCATATTAACGAGATGGTGAAAGAAGAAGAAGGTTCATTTTAATTTACAAGGGAATCGATTAATTTTCAATTTATCGTTTAAAGTGATGATCTAACACATGCATCCAACTCAATTAGGTTAGCATTCAACCATGTTTGATGTCATCGAACGGTGTTTCAGTTGAGGATACGTTTATAGGTGAAGGGGGGACGCGTAGTCCTACATCACGATCTTACACTCTCAACTGAGCCACCATCAATGACACATGATTAATTGGTTAAAGTTCATACTCATCTTTTTTAGTCAAGTTAATTTAAACTAAACATTCATCTAATTCAATTTAAACCTATGTTACTTTATCGCTTCATTTTATTTAATTACATGCTACAATAATTAACAATGCATAATTAATAAAAAAACGATAAACAAAATAAAAGAATCAAAACGAAGAAGAAAGAGAGGGCCGACCCTCGAGTGTCTCGGTCGAGACTCATTAATGTTTCGAGGGGGGCGCTTTTCAATCGTTTGCAAACATAACTCACTCGATCTATTATTTAAGACGATTTGAATTAACGTTAGTCTCGTACCTATCCATATTCATAGAATAGGATTAATATTTTGAGTTAGAAAAGTAATAATATTGTTTGAACTTTGCTAAATAACATTGAACAAACATTAGTATCGATCGTTAGTACATCGAAAAACGAATATAAAAGATAAATACAAGAGATGGTTGAATTTTTTGCACCCTAAACCTACATGTAGATCGGGACACCGTCTTGGAGTCTATCTCAATTGTTTTATGTATATTTCAAACGATAAAGGGTACGTCTTCGACGGTTTTTGTTTTCGAAATTGTAATCCCGTAGGATTTTGAAAGGCTATTTTGAAATTGACTTTGTAACTACGTTACAAGGTCGTTTATCGATCCGAAAGATATTCTAGAATTTTGGGAGAATATAGTTTCTGGATATGTAAGTTAGGTCTGACGATTTGAGTGTAGGTGGGGTCTATTCAAGCAAACATAAAGTTGTGCAACAAGAACACACACAAA
Organism: Heliosperma pusillum; assembly: GCA_022085475.1. NCBI lineage: Eukaryota > Viridiplantae > Streptophyta > Magnoliopsida > Caryophyllales > Caryophyllaceae > Heliosperma > Heliosperma pusillum. The sequence continues at coordinate 4,108 of JAIUZE010005550.1, forward strand.
CAAATACACAACTCAATGTCTCAATTTTTGTCTAAGTTCAAGGACACTCTTAGCTCAATTTTCTTGATGTTCTAGGGTGGTTTTGGAGGATTATTAATGGTGTATATGAGGGATGAATATTAGTTTAGAAGTTTGATGAATATTGTGTTGTTGGTGGTGCTGTCGTGCGTCGTTGATGCTCACGGTTTTGGGGGTGGGGGTGGGGGGAGTCTTGTGTCTTTTGTTTTGTGATATGGTTGCTGTTCTTCTTTTTATTTTTCTAAATATACTTCCCCTTATTAGCTAGTAAGATAATAGGAAAAGATAATTAAAATATTTTCTAGAATAAGAGAGAGATATGGAGTGTATGTAGACAAGTGGGAGACCAGATTCAAGGCTGCCATGTGCCAGTTGTTTGGAGGGTTTGTTAGGGTTTTTTTGGAGAGTGTTACTTAGGGAATAACTAAGGGATATGTAGTATATTGTATAGGGTTTGGATAGGAGTGAGTGAATATGGGTTTGGATTGGTAGATATTGGTCAAATTGAGCTCCAATGGGCACGGGTCACGCGGGTTTGAGGGGCTGCTATTGGGGGTTCAAAATGAGCTTTTGTGGGGGATTATGGACGTGGGCTATCATGTATATTAAACAGGTATTCGTGCCATGGTTAGGGCAGAAGTGGGTATAGGAATCAGATAAAAAAGAGAGCTTACAACGAGATTGAAATGAGCTAACAATTGAGCTCGAAATCGATATTCAAACTTCGCTTAAAAGAAAAGTAACAAGATAAATCACGTTACGTAAAATTGACTTCAAAAAGTTGAGTATAAGAAAGTTTTGTTAATTAAACCGAAAAGTCATTTGAAATCATTTTAAACATCTTTCAAAATGAAACGACGAAAGAGCTCCTTAAAATAAAATAAACCGCTTGGTTTTAAATTAGATAAAAAAGAACTTTTGAATTATATATAAAAGGATTATTTTTCAAATAAAGTTCCTTTTTTAAAATAATAAATATACATTTACTTCGTAAATGAACTCCAATATGTCGACGGTGTCCAGACGATATTACATATTGTCCAATCATCATCGGGTGTTGGGCGAGAGTCTTATAAATTCCAATCTCGTCTTATACGGGTATTTACAAAGGGGCTCCCTACAAATGTACATTGGGTTCATTTTTTTACTCTTTAAATTCATTTGGGTTCGTTGATTTTAGGCTCCAAGACCGTCGCCTTGATAGAAATTTGTAATACCCGAGCTCCCCCGGAAGCTTTAAACTAGGCCTTCCGAATGGGATAGAGGGCAACGACCCCAGTTTCCCGAGTTGGTGCATAAAAAATCGATAAACCCAAAAAAACACTTTAATTACATTAATTAAGTAATGTCAAAATACAAATAAAAGTCGACTAGATAGAAATTATATACAACTCATCTAGGAACTAAAGTACAAGTAATCGATTGCGTCCAATCACAACGTCATAGTCCCGAATCATAGTCATTATCAATACCTGATAATCGGGTACTCACCATTCGCCGGAAATATCGAATGGATCACGGTAGGATTACTGGACAAATAAAAAATACAGTCAGTCAACATATACATAATCAATCACAAGCGGTTACAATCATCACATATCTGGTGCCATCAAGTAGCGCACCATACCATTAATCGCAGTGCCATCAACTAGCACACTGCCGTGTCCAAGGTACACCGTAGACACCATATGCATGGGCCCTACCTTAGCTGATCACCCTGAGACCGTGGTCATCACCGCGTGCACTGTCTCTTCTATGGCGGGATCATGAAGAGCGACCCAAAGAATCTATGCAGCCGGTATCCCGCTAATTTTCCATATATAAACTCCAAACACCGTGATCGCAACCACATGAACAAACTCAAAACTCCAATCAACATGTCGGTTGTCACAACCATATCACAATACTCATCAACCAATCACATATAAATCAACTGAGTAGGATCACCTACCTTTTAGCATTTCAAGCATATCATCATCAAATAGCAATCCAATCACATGAATCATCGTCAATGGAACTATGGGTAGCATATCAATCACAATCAACTAATAGAATGCAGATAAGGTATGTTCATCAAGCATATCACCTGCAATCATGATAATAATAACAATAACTACTAACTCTATCAATATTTAATCTAATACTACTAATCTAACTCAAATTCGACACTAATCAAAATAATTAACGAAAGCTCCTATCAATTATCAACTAGAATCCCCAAGAAACTGAGAAATCAAAGTATCAAGAAGGTTGTTATTCTTACCAAAGAACAATGGAGGAAATATAAAGAACAATCAAATATAAGAACTCAACAATTAAACAATTAAGGATGAAGATGACGGATTAGGAAAAGTGAATAAGATTAAGGAGAATTTAAAGAGAGTTAAGGGGGGAGAGATAAAGTTAGAATGATTAGAATGAGGGTTAACGTAACATTGACCCCTTACCCAAGAGAAAATTAGATTGCCGGAAAAGTTGAAATCGCGACTTACTCGATCGAGTACAAGTATTACTCGACCGAGTGGACCAAGTCGACCGACTTCAGAGGAACTTGGTCGAGTGACACCGAGACCAACCCAAAAGACTCATCTAGTATCCCTTATTCGACCGAGTTACACGCTTACTTAACCGAGTAACCACCAACTCGGTCGCGTCACACCCATACTCGACTAAGTGACCACTAACTCAGTCGAGTGACTACTCAAATCGACCAAGAAGATCCAAAATGATTGAATTACCCCCAACTCGATCCCGAACCTATAACGTAATCAAATACTCTCTGGTATCAAAGTGTGATTATAATTAAAAACAGAAGGAAGTATCTTACTATAGTATCAAAGTGATAGCATTTCTAGATTTTCAACAATTAGCAATAAGTTTCGCTTGTAATTATCTTTTCAATTAGAAGACCTCTCACAAGTTACAGTCTCTTCCCCATTTGCAACTTGTGAGAGATCTTTTTGATGTGACGAAAAATTGTCCATTTTTCTATGAATTTTTTTGTATTTTTATGTATATATATTCTATGAACCATTTTAACTACTTCTATTTCTCCACAAATAATTAAGAACATTTTCAAGCAGAGGTTGCGCTAATTAGGTCGTGAATCATTTTTACTTTTAATCTCACTTTATTTATTTTGAACTACTTTCACCATTCAATCAGAAAGTCACGACCTAAGTCATTAACCCGATCATTTTTCACTTTACAATCTATATTATATACTTTTTTTTTATTATTGTTTTTTACTGTTTAGCCAATACAAATTGTACACTTAAAAGGTCATTGAGGTGGTCAATTTTTTCAACCATGGTCACAAATTGACCTTTTTATGTATAAGGTCACAAATTAACCATCAAAGGTCGCCAATTATGCTTGTTTAATTATGTCATTAGTATGACCAAGCAAATTCATAACTTACCAATTGACGTTGCTTAGGCATGGTCTATAAAACTTAATTCCAAACATGACTAAAATAACACTTCGTCTAGTTTCAGACGGGTCATTTCGGTATAAAGTAATAAAACGTGATTTTGTAACCATTTTACGGTCAAATATCATTACTATTGAAAAACAAGTTATCATAAAGTGTAACGATAATTGTACCATTATGTTTACATTTTAACATAAAATGGCCACCTATATCCATCTTAGATAAGAATTTGCGCTAAATTAATTAGGGAATAGAAGGTGCAGCTAGTCACCAAGCCACCTAGCTATGTGCAAATGTACAATCAACCCTAGACTCAGATATGGCCTATGGATCATATTTTCTTCACTTACCAAATTCAACTACTCCTCCTTAATCATATTTACAGGACTTAGGAATTAAACTAAATTTTATTTAAATTGAATAAAACCATGATTAGCACACTTTGTTACCCTACTATTTATCACCCCCAGACATGAAAGCATGGAAATCCTCATCTCCACAAACATCACCATCAAACGGTCCAAAATAATCAAGACTCACTTCAGAAGATGATACATAGCAGTCCACCTGACTGGCCCACTCGGGCCCACCACAATCCAAGTGGCCTTGGTGAATGACCTGACCATCATCAGGTGCCAAATCTCGGGCCAGGTTGTTGTAGCTATCATCAGACCAGTCGGCCGCATCACGGCCCGTTAAGCCTTGAACCAGGGCTTGGAACTCGTCAGCATTAACATTATACTTCATTGGGTTTGATATATAGACAACCCTGAGAGGTTTACTAGGGTGCTTATTATTTTTGGTCTTCTTATTTTTTTTCGTGTATTTTCCAGATATTTTGGATGATTTGTTGTTTATAACAAGTTGTTGGATTATTTTGGGTGGGTAATTAGGAAGAGTTGTAGTAGTACTAGGGTTTTGAACATCGCCAAAGTCTGATGACATTTTATTTTGTTTGTTGGTTGAGATATGAACTAATTAATGATATTTGAAGTTTGAGAAATCAGGATATGTGGATGTAAGAAGGGGAGAGTGAGGATATTTATATTGTATTGGTGAGATTTTTATTTTGGGAAGAATTGTAAATTTGTAAGAGTATTCGATAAAAGCACATAAAATGAGGGTAAATAGTGAGAGGGTCGGAGCCGTAGATAAAGAGAGGTTTTACTGTTTTAGTGACCTGAAATTAGACCTGATAAAACTGACCCGGTCGGATAAGGCTCACATGAGATCCATAAGTGACCCGAAAGACACGATCTGACCGACCCGAGAGTGAGTCGGCCCGAAATGACCCGAATTGAAGTGACCCAAAGTTACCCGAACGACCCGAAATGACCCGAATTAACTTATTTTAAGCAAAATCTGACACGAAATGACCCAAACGACCCATAATGACTCGACCCAACCCAAAAGTGACCCGATAATTATTCACCCGAAAATGACCCGAATCGAAGTGACTCGACCCGAACCCGGCCCAAATGACCCATTTGCTAGGTCTACCTGAAATGATGGAAAAGAATTGGACAAGACATAATTGAAATGTGGAATATTTCCAATAATGTTCCGCATTTTATTTTGAAATAAAGTTAGTAGTATGATACTTCCTCCGTTCCATTTGATTGTATACGTTTACTTTTTTGGCACTATTCATAACTGAGAAGAATCTATGATACAACTTCTAATGTATAACATAAAAGATAGTCATGTGAGATCTTATTTAAATTGTCTTACCGAGTACAATATTAATATCAATTTTTTATAATTTTTAGTAATATGTAACTAAAGATATAAACAAAAGAAAATGAGCATTGACATACGTGATAAAGCAAACGTATACAATCAAATGAAACGGAGGAAGTAATACGTAGAGAAAAATAAAGATGGAAGAGGGAATGTAAGTCACAAAAAATTAAATCAATAAAGGTAAACAAAAAACAAATGTTGGAACATCTTGGTAAATTAGTCGAAATGTGGAACATTATAGAGAAGCGGATAGAGTATTTATTTTAAGACCGAGATTACGACAAAAATATGGTTGATTCACAAGAGAAAGCAAAATGTTTATCAAAATGCTTTAGTGAGATGAAATTTGATTCGTTTTAATGTTAAGATAGACAATTTTTTTCATAAAGGAGACTAACTATTTTTGTCATATGAAATTTACGACTCACTTATTACTTATTGTCTTTATTTTTTAAATAGTATTTGTTTTCAATGCATATATCATCCGTTTTAAGCGTAAGGCGTATGTACTATATAATTCATCTAAAGTGATTCTAAATTATCGTATATCTTAAATGGGTGTATGTCCTATTCTTTTGATTAACACGGTTGAAATAAATTTTTAACGTTGGACTAAATTGAACTTTTGTCACCAGAACCGAATTAAATGAACTAGAAGTAGCCTCTCTTCAGGTTGCCTATTTTAATATGAAATAAAGACGGAGAATTTGTGACTATTTTACAGTAAAATGTGATCCGTTTGATGTAAAATAAGTTATCATAAACTGTAAACTTGACCATAAAATGATAACAAAACCCTCATTTTTATTTCAAACAAATTTGAGCTATCAAAAATAACAGTTGTTCTCATTATAGATGAGCAAATCTGTTCAATTATAAACGGATCGAATCCCTCTCACAAAAATGTAGGTACGAGGGCAAATAGAAAACTATTTAAATTATCACTTGCCGCCACTCGCTTCTTTGTAAGAGGATGTGACCCGTTTATAATAAACAGATATGCCTATCTAGAACGAAAATTTGTGCTAAAGCAAATAAGTACAAATGAAAAAAAGTTAAGCGTTGTTGTCTTGTTGACATTTTGTTTATTGTATACTCTGTACTTCTGTAGTTAGAGCTGGCAAAAGGTGACCCGACCCGAATAATCGACCTGATTTATCCGAAAACCGACCTGATAGAACCCTTAAATTTAATTTGCTGAACTGAAACCGACCTGAACCGACCCGAAGGTTAACCGATAAACCGATAGAACCTGAAATGATATGACCCGAACCGACTTGTGACTCGACCCGACCCGAAACCCGATTCACCCACAAACCCGACCCGACCCAAACCGAACCGAACCGACATGTAACCTGTTTTAACCCGATTAAACTCGACCCGAGTCATAGCCAAATAATCTTTTTTTAAGAATCTAAATTCTTTTATAGTTTGTTTTTTTTGTTAATAAATTTGATATAAAAAATTATCGCTCATTTTATTTTTCAAAACAAAATGTAATCTTAAAATAAATAGTCAGTTGTAAATTTAGTACGCTATATTCCTAGTTATTCTTATTAATAATTATATTGCAAGTGATATATGTAGAAAATTTTAAATTAACGCTTTGTGAGAAAAAGAGTGTTCAGTTTTGGCTCCATTGAAAACAATAAAGTAAAGAAAGAGTTATGAGTTATGACTATACAATCCGACTACGGTTATTAATTATGATCTTAAAATACAAACCTCAAATACACCATTCTAATAGAGTCTATTCAAAATTAAATACGTAGGATCACCGTCAAGATAATAAATAAAATCTATTTCATAGGTAATTCATTTAGTTTCTTGCCATACTTCATATGTCAAATGTTCAAAACTATGAACTACAAAAACAACTGATTAATTTAGACAAAAAACATTATTTTCTGTCCATAATATAGGCGAATCCGACACTAGATAGGACCTCATGTCGTCATATACTTATAACCGAGGTCGAGCAACATAAGTGTTCAATGAAATTATACAATCATTAACTTTTATAGTGTTATACTCTTATATTTTACAAATATCTTTTGTATGGAGTTCCTCTAATACAATATTACAATTCATAAGTTCAAAAGTGATCTTTTAACATAACGACCCGACCATTAACCCGATTAATTTTCAAATTTAAGACGACAACATAAAATACTCGACCCATCAGTAACCCGAAACCAAACCGGTCTCGTTCGGATCAAGCATATTGACCTAATATATCCCGACTCATTGGTCAACCGATCCGAAACTGAACCGACCTGTTGTAGTTATTGACCCGATTAACCTGACCCGTAAGCGACCCAACCCGAACCCGACTCGACCTGAATAAGCAACTTGACCCGACCAAACCCGAGCCCGACATGACCCGAACTGCCTGAACCCGACTCGTAACCGATCCGATTGACCCGATTGACACCTCTATCTGTAGTTATAAAGTGGGACCATACCGATGGGGACTTTTATGCTTTGCTAAATATATGTGGTAATAAGGAGTGCTAAAAGGGGCCACCTTCTCAACTTGATCAAATAATACGCTTGCCCTATTTCCATGACAGTGAGCCTTCTACGTGGAGTTTAATGACTCGTAATACTAACATCATAGACGTCTTCATGCGTCCGCAACATGATGTCATGTTTACATTGCAAAAAGCACAAATTCTTGTGTATTTTCTCACGTAACATGAATAAGATAATAGTATAGTATAGAGAGAAATATAAGATTTATTTTATATTATTTTAGTTTAAAATTGATTAAATTTATTAAAAAAGTTTATGTAGGGTTAAAGCCATTTACACTTTTTGGCCTCAGAATGAGTTAATTTATACTCTTACGTGGTTTGCGGAAAAATATGAGCGAGAACTAAGCAGAAATAACGATGAAAATAAAGTGAAATGGAAAGCGAAGAAATAACGACACGAGAGATAAGTGACGCGGAAAACCCAATGTGAAAACCGAGGGGGGAGTCGGAATCCCGCCAAGTTATGCACTATAATCCTTTAACAAATATTATAATGCAACTATAAGTGTAAGGTTAAGAACAAAGCACTATGGGGACGTTTTCTGTTGGAGCCTCTGCCGGAATCGCTGCCAGAGCCTCTGTCGGAATCTCTGGCGGAGTGTCCGCCAGAACCTCCAAAACCTCTGCTGGACTTGTATGATCTTCTGAATTTTAGAGTGTTGATGTGTAGTTGAGAATGAATTATGGTTGTTATAACAGAAACGATAAAGAACAAATAAATAACAATAAAGATGATAACACACATATTTACGTGGTTCACTAAATGTGTGTTAACTACGTCCACATGGCAGAAGGGAGGAGAGTTTTATTAATGTTGAGAAGTTTTTAGAATTTTTAGATTCAGAATTCAGATTGTTATGATATGCATAACTGATAGGGTTAGACTTAGAGGGTTTATATACTACTCTCTAAGACCCAATACAGAAAACCTAGAAAGGTCCAAAACAGACCATAAGCCCAAAACAGAATCCTAGTCCAAACAAGTTAACGGATAAGCATCGAATGAGTGGTTGGTGGAGATGTAGTTGTATTTTGTGGTCCTTGCTTGAGTGTGGAATGAGTCCCCATTTCTGATTGTTAACTTCGTTTTTATAGTTGCTCTTGCCTAGATTTTATGCTCATCTTAACTCTCCTCCTAATTACTAGAAACAGTTACACATTCATAGGGAGTTGTTTGAGTCCTTTGAATGTTCCCTTAAATGCGCTATTAAATGCTTCAGTATGACTAGGCGTTAATGACTTATTTCATTGAATGCATTAATATTCTTTATTCCTCTTCCTTGGATTTATGGCTCCTACGTCTCCCATTTGTTCCTCCAGGTTCTGCTTCTAGGTTTTGCATCCATATTTCCATGTCATCGATGCATGCCACTTTGCTATAGCAATTATTTGCTCGATATGTGGCATATACGAATTGTGTAAACTTTGGTCATAACAATTGCTCCCAATTTTCCTCCTTAGCCTAAAGATGAGGAGGGAAATTAGTATATCTCTATTGCGCTGATATTACTCAGCTGGAACGACTATTTGTTTGCAGGACATATCAGGCAATGCTATAAACCCTAGCTCTGTACTCCATCTCTGTACTCCAGATTTATGGAACTCTAATATGCTTGCGGGATTAAACTCTGCTGTTCTGACGGACTGAATTCTGCGTCTCTCTTCTTCTGATCCAAAAGTTAAGCCATGTAGGTATCGAGGTAGATGATAGATTCATATAAAGGTGAAATAGGCAATCAAACGAGTTGTCTCTTTCAATCTCTTTCTCCATGCTCGCAAGGGTTCTGCTGGTTTGAAGTAAGGGCAGGTATATATTCAACAGATATCGACATGTAGATTCTATTCGCAGACCCTTCACACAGACATATTTCAGGCATATTCTTGTTGATTTACGCTGACGGATAATGAGATCGAACTGGTTGATGCTTAGGTGCAGCTAGTGGGTGCTGAGTTTCAATCGATGGATGCCCAGGTGTACCTAGCGGATATTAGGATCCAGCTGCTGGGGGCTAAGATCGATCAGCAAACAAGCAACCACCTTCTGATTTTAGTGTTATTCATCTTGTCGTAAAGTGTGATTCTAGTGGTCAAAACATCTAACAAAACTAGTTCATGGTGGTAATATGTAGCTGATACCTGAAAAATATTAGTAGTACAATATAGATGTTTATGAACAATTCAGCCTTGTTTTGGTGTGCACCTGCAAGAGTGCAGATGCACTGTATGTTAGAACCTTCCAGTTTCGTTTGGTATGTTCTGAAGTACTCAGTATGTATTGTTTGTAGCACGCATTATTCGTTTGTTCTGTTTTAACTTTGTTCAATGGGAGGAAGGAGTGTATATTGAATGTATGTTCTCTGCTACATTTGCTTATGCTGGCGAAGTGTATTCTTTTGTACAATAACTTTGTTTGTAACTTTTGCTTGTGTATCTTTGTCTGTTTCGTGCATGCACTGTTTATGGTCGACTATCTTTGAGTGGTGGCTCGGGGATTCGTGTTTTTAACTTATCCTTTTTAGTCTGAAATGCTACGCTTGAATGTAGGGGTAGACTATGCTGGAGTCATGCTTGCCCGGTGACAACACCAAATTGTGTTGTGTCTAGTAGTATTTATTAGGGTCATTTGTTTTACTTTTTATGGGTCATTAGCGTTGTTTTATGTTAAACTTAGTTTTTGTAATAATGTTGTTATTTAGTATTTTTGGTCATTTTTGAGAGTCAAACCCGGAAGTCAACGAAAGTCAAACCCGAAACCCGAGACCCAAAACCCGGAAATTGGAGTGAGCTAGTAATGAATCATCAAGGCAAGAAGATCAAACCCAATAGGTCAATGGAAGTCAAGGCGGGGCCAAAAAAATCCAAGGGTCAACGAAAGTCAAGAAGGAAAAGCAAAGGAAAAACTGGCAGCACGAGACGCTGCCAGCGTCCCAGGACGCTGCCAGCGTCCCAGGACGCTGCCAGCGTCACCACGACACTGCCAGCGTCGTAGGATGCTGCCAGCGTCCAAGTCTCAGCACGAAGCTCTTCATTTCTCCGTCTTGTCTTTTGAAAGCCCACCTTTCAAGGCCCCTAGGTTTGCGGACCAAGGGTATATAAGAAGAAAACTGAAGAGAGAGAGCAACAACTTGGCATACAACATTGAACAACACATTTTTCCTTAGAATTCTCTCTAGTTTGTTCTTCATTTTGGCTCTTGTAATTGGTTTGAACTTAAACATGGGTTGTAATATAAGGATTATGGGTAGCTAATCTCTTCATTACTTGGTGTAATTTGAACAAGTTCACACCTTTGGCATTGTATGACTCTCTAATCCTCTTCTTCTTTATTTAATATAATTTGTTTGTGTTAATCTTTCATGTTGAGTGGATGAATGTTTGGTTTGACTAGCTTGACATTTTATTTGCTTAATGAATGCTTGTTCTTGGTAGAAATTGTCAAACTATACTTGAATGTGCGAAGTAAACTTGAAAGACTTCAACTTTGGTTTAAAGTTAGAGTCTTTTGGGTGATAAATTATATGTTGTGTGATTTTTACATGGTTTAGTGTTGAATTGCATGATTCTAGCTTAATCCTTTGGTTGAATGCTTAAAGCTTACTCCTTTGCTTGTGCTTATGTTTTAATAAGTGTTGGTTAAGTTGTAAAGGGTCAATTTTGGGTGGTTTAATTCATGTTGACTATTTCTTAGGAGGTAGTATTAGATAAATAAAAGGAGAGGTATAAAGGGGTCATCTTTGCTAATTGTTGTGTTACTTGGGATAATTACACTAAGTATTTCTCTCATATTTGATTATTTGCATAGAAGGTGTTTGTGCAAGTGTCTAGACTAGAATTTCATGTTTCAAGTTAACTCATCTTTTTACCCAAATTCCCCCATCTATGTTTTCCTACATGTTTTCCCATTGTGAATATCATAGTTTGTAATTAATTCAAACCTTTGTTTTAATTAGTGTCTTAATTAGTAATTAGTACCTTAATTTGTGATTAGAGTAATTAGCTTTGTTAATTGATATTTTCCAAGAGTCTAGATTAGTTTAATTTAGCTAATACCGTCTTCTCTTGGGTTCGACCCTATTCTTACCATTTTACTACCTTATTTGAGATAGTTTATGTTGGTCTAGGAGTTATAAATTGTTATTTGATTGTAACTAATTAGCGGGATTAGCGACACCGTTAAAAAGCCTCGTCAAATTTGGCGCCGTTGCCGGGGAAGGCAATATAGCTAAATATCAAATTGAAACTCTTGTTAGTGTCATAATTTGTTTAGATTGTTTTTCAAATATTTCTTTTTGTAGTGTTTATAGGTTACTTTGTGTTGAAGTTACTAATTTGTGTTGTTGAGTTGTTTTTAAAAGTTTATGCCTAGGTCACAAGAGGGACTAGGTGACCAAGATATTGATCCATCCTCAAATAGCATATCAAATTGGTTATTTTCGAACCCCCTCTATAGGAGACCTTTTTGGAGGGAGCCTAGTGAAGAGGAGTTGGAGAATAATATTTTTCAAGAGCAAACGGAGCAAGTATTTGAGTCACCACCGAGGATACAATCTCCATTGAACGTCCTCTACCCACCCAATATGGAGGACAATAGGACAATTGGTGAAATTCGGGCAATGAACTATGAGGAGCAACCACTTTGTATTGCATATCCTCCCATGGGGGATGTGAACTTTGAGCTCAAGGGTTTCTTCGTCCACAACCTTCCTAGATTTCATGGCATGGTAGGGAATGACCCCAATAGACACTTGGCCGAATTCCATATGATTTGCCAAGGTGCTATTCCCCAAGGAGTGACCGAAGACCAATTCAAGCTAAGGGCATTTCCGTTTTCTCTACAAGATGCCGCGAAGGAATGGCTCTTTTGTCTTCCGGCCCACTCCGTTACCACTTGGGTGGGTTTGAAGAAGAAGTTTCTTGAAAAATATTACCCGGATTCAAGACACAATCATTCAAAGAAGCTCATCACTACCATTGAGCAAGACATGGGGGAGACCCTTTATGACTATTGGGAGCGTTTCAAAAGTCTTGTGGCAAGATGCCCATACCATGGCATGTCGGGAGACGATTTGTTGACGGCTTTCAATGAAGGGTTGTGTCAAAACGACCAAAGGATGATCATTGCCGCCACCGGAGGTGGAATTGATACACTTAATGTGGCCGAGGCCAACAATATTATTGAGAAGTTGACGATGAACACAAGAAGCTACGGAAGGAAGAATGAAAGGGGAGGAAGCTCTAGGAATGTATCTTCCATGGAAGATCCTTATGCCTCTCAAAATCACAAAATCATGCAAGAGATGGGTGAGCTTAAAAGCATGGTGTCAAACTTGGTTGTGAACAAAGGCAACTCATTCTCCCAACACCCCGAACCAATTGAATGCTCATATTATGGAGGTGACCATGCCACCAACACATGCTACATCATGATTGAGCAAGGAGCAACGATGGAGAGTGTCAATGCTATGGGGTATGGGAATTACAATTCTAGGAACCCAAGTGGTGGGGGAATGTACAACCAAGTGGGAAACCGTGATCTTTTGGGGTGGGGAGGTGACAAGTCAAAGAGCTTTGAAAATGGTCAATTCAATCACTTGAGAACCCAAAATCCCACCCAAAACCGGAACTCTAATTTTCAACAAAATCCCTAAAGAAATTACAACAATCCAAGACCCATCAATTCAAATTTTCCACATAACTCTCAATCTCAAAGACAATTGAACCAAGGCCCTATTCAAGGGAATTCTTCTTCTCAAGGGAACTTGAGTGATATCTTGCAAACACTCCTTGCCAACCAAGAGAAAGATAGGGAGGAGGCAAGGAGAGATAGAGAGGAGGCAAGGAAGGATAGGGAGGCGAACAACCTTAGGGTGAGCAACTTGGAAACCCAACTATCCCAAATGGCCTCAAATATGTCAAAATCCCAAGCCTCAAGCTCTACAAGATTCCCATCTCAAACCATCCCACCACCTAGGGAGAACGCTAGTGCCATGACCTTGAGGGGAGGCAAAGAGTTGGAAGTAAACCCCCTTGGAAAAGGCAAGGAAAAGATGAAGAATCTTGAGATGGGAACCTTGGAAATTGAAGACCAAGGAGAATTGGTGGTTGGTCATGAAGAGCTATCGAAGAATGGAAAAGGGGCATCCACAAGCAAGGACCCCAAGGGAGACACTTCAAGGAAGGGCAAAGACACTATTGAAGATGATGAAGTGGAGGAGTACATACCGGAAGTCCCATTTCCTAGTGCTTTGATAAGCACAAGGACGTATGCCAAAGAGAATGACTTGTATGAGACTTTCCGAAAATGTGAGGTAAACATTCCTCTTCTTAACTTGTTGAATAGTGTCCCTAGGTATGCAAAGTTCTTGAAAGAACTTTGTACACCTAGGAGAAATCCTAAGAAGGGAACCCATAAGGTTAGGGTGAGTGAACATGTGTCGGCAATTTTCAAGCAAAATTTACCGAAGAAATGTGGAGACCCGGGCATGTTCACCATCCCTTGCACTATCGGAGGGAAAAGTTTTAAACGTGCCATGCTAGACCTTGGAGCTTCTATAAAAGTCATGCCCCTATCTATCTATGAGACCCTAGGCTTAGGACCTTTGTCTAAGACCGAGGTGGTCATTCAATTAGCCGATAGGTCTAGTGTCTATCCCAAGGGCATGGTAGAGGATGTGCTAGTAGAGGTAGATAACCTTGTCTTCCCGTCGGATTTCTACGTCTTAGACATGGAATCTAGTTCTAGTGCCACCCCTCTTCTTCTCGGTAGGCCGTTTATGAAAACTTCAAATACCAAGATCGATGTTTCAAATGGGTGTTTGACGATGGAGTTTGAAGGGAAAAGATTAACTTACAATATATATGACTCCATGCGACACCCGAGTGACCATCAATCTTGTTTCTTCTTTGATATCTTTGAGCCATTAGTGAATCAAATGTACAAACTTTGTGATAGAGACCCACTCGAGGTAGCTTTAACTAATAACATGGAAGAGGAAGGTTTGCGTTTGTTGTTGGCAGTTGATGTGCAGGAACGTCTTGAAGACTTGGAAAGGGAAGAGCCCCTAGAGACATATGAGAAACTCAATATCATCGACATGCTGAAAACAGGGCAAGGCAGTGGACGACGCTGCCAGCGTCCCACGACTCTGCCAGCGTCATACGACGCTGCCAGCGTCCCAAGACGCTGCCAACGTCCTGCTCTAGCAAACCTGTCCGAGCTATTTGCCTTAAGCGTTCCACTCCACAAGCCCCTCCCTTCCATTATCCAACCCCCGAAGGTCGAGTTGAAGACCCTCCCAAGCCATTTGAAGTACATCTTTCTAAGGGACAAGAACACCCTACCACTTATCATTTCAAGCACACTCACCGAGGACCAAGAAGACAAATTAGTAGCATTACTTCAAAAGCAGAAGGAAACATTTGGGTGGAGTATCGCGGATCTCAAAGGGATAAGCCCGGTGACTTGCATGCACAAGATAAGACTTGAAGTGGATGCCAAACTGGTCCGACAACCCCAAAGGAGGCTCAATCCACCAATGGCGGAGGTAATGCAAGAAGAGGTAATTAAACTATTGCAAATGGGCATCATTTTCCCTATTTCCGACTCTCGTTGGGTTAGCCCAACTCAAGTCGTGCCCAAAAAGGGAGGAGTGACGGTAATCAAGAACGCACAAGGAAACTTGGTCTCCACCCGACCACAAACCGGTTGGAGGGTGTGTATTGACTACCGCCGCTTGAATGCGGTTACTTTGAAAGACCATTTCCCGCTACCATTTATTGATCAAATGTTAGAAAGACTAGCGGGAAAAGCTTTCTATTGTTTTCTTGACGGGTACTCGGGATATTTTCAAATCCCAATCGCCCCCAAGGACCAAGTCAAGACCACATTCACATGCCCATTCGGTACATTTGCTTATCGCCGTATGCCATTTGGTCTATGTAATGCGCCGAGAACTTTTCAACGGTGCATGTTGAGTATTTTCTCCGACTATGTAGAAAGAATCATAGAAGTATTCATGGACGATTTCACCGTCCATGGGGACTCCTATGATGCATGTCTAAAACACCTTGCTCTTGTCTTAGAGCGATGCCAAGAGTCCCATCTCATTTTAAACTCCGAAAAATGTCATTTCATGGTGACTAGTGGCATCGTTCTAGGAGATGTAGTGTCGGAAAAGGGGGGTTGAGATGGATAAGGCTAAGGTTGACATTATCAAAACCTTACCTTATCCCTCTAACACCCGAGACATTAGGTCTTTTCTCGGACATGCCGGTTTCTACCGGAGGTTTATTAAGGACTTTTCCAAGATTGCTAACCCCTTGTGTAAGCTTTTGCACAAAGCGGCAGAGTTTGTTTTTGATGCCTCTTGTAGGAAAGCTTTCGATGATTTGAAGAAGAGATTGGTCACCGCACCAATTATTCAAGCACCGCAATGGGATCTTCCATTTGAAATCATGACCGATGCAAGTGATTACGCATTGGGAGTGGTTTTGGGTCAGAAGAGTGACAAGGGACCCCATATGATCCAATATGCATCCACCCTCTTGAATGATGCTCAAAAGAACTATTCTACGACGGAGAAGGAATTCCTTGGTGTGATTTATGCTCTAGAAAAATTCCGATCTTATCTCTTGGGCACAAAGGTGATCATCTACACCGATCATGCCGCCATTAAATACCTTGTGGCAAAGAAGGATGCGAAGCAAAGGTTGTTGAGGTGGATCCTTCTCCTAAGTGAGTTCGATGTGGAAATAAAAGACAAGAAAGGAGTGAAGAATGTGGTGGCGGATCATTTAAGCCGGCTAAACCATGATTGAAGACCGTCATGCCCTCTTGATGAGGTTGAAGGAGGTCTCCCTCATGAGTCACTTTATGCTATGCAAGTGGAGGAGCCATGGTATGCTACCATGGTCAACTATTTGGTGACAAAGCGGCTTACAAGCCATTTCACTTCTTATCAAAAGAGCAAAGTGAAATCCAATGCAAAGTTTTATATGTGGGATGATCCATACTTGTGGAAGTTTTGCCAAGATCAACTCATAAGAAGATGTGTGCCCGAAAGTTAGATTCCATCCATCTTACATCATTGTCATGACTATGCTTGTGGAGGGCACTTTGAGCCACAAAGGACCGCAAGAAAAGTGCTTGAATGCGGATTCTTTTGGCCAAGCCTCTTCAAAGATGCCCATAAATTTGTAAAAACTTGTGACCGATGTCAAAGGGTGGGGAATTTGATAAAAAAGAAATGAGATGCCACAACAACCCCTTCTATATTGTGAAGTCTTTGATGTGTGGGGAATTGACTTTATGGGTCCCTTTCTTAACTCCGGTGGTTATTTATACATCCTCTTGGCGGTAGATTACGTGTCAAAATGGGTTGAAGCAATTCCTACCCGCACCGATGATGTAAAGGTAGTAGCCATTTTCATCCAAGAGAACATATTCTCCCGGTTTGGTTTTCCAAGGGCTATCATTAGTGATAGGGGTACCCATTTTTGCAACAAGGTGATTAGAAGCCTTCTCAAGAGGTATGGGGTGAATCATAAAATCTCCACGGCCTATCACCCACAAACAAACGGGCAAGCCGAACTCTCCAACCGTGAAATAAAAGGAATCCTTGAAAAGACGGTTAATCCGGATAGAAAGGATTGGAGCAAGAGGCTAGTTGATGCTTTGTGGGCATATAGAATCGCTTTTAAAACCCCCATTGGCATGTCCCCATTCCGTCTCATCTATGGCGAGGCTTGCCACCGTCCTGTGGAGGTTGAGCACAAAGCCTATTGGGCTATCAAATCTTTCAACCAAAACCAAGATGAGAGTGGTATGCACCGAAAGCTTCAATTACAAGAACTTGAGGAAATTCGCCAAGATGCATATGAGAACTCCTCCATCTACAAGGAGAAAACAAGGAGATGGCACGACGGGATGATAAACCGTCGGGTTTTCAAGGAGGGCGATCAAGTTCTTGTGTTCCAAAATCGGTTTAAGCTCTTTCCGGGTAAGTTAAGGTCAAGGTGGTTTGGACCTTACACCGTCAAGAAAGTGTTTACCCATGGAGCTATTGAAGTGGAAGGGCCCGGGGATGGAAAGATCCTCAAGGTGAATGGCCACCGTCTGTAACAACCCGAAAAGTACCCAATTTTTCTAGTAAAATTTCTTAAGGATATTTCCAGCAAGGTTAAGTTTTTAAAATAGAATTTATTGTTTCGAGTCGTATTTTAAAATTCCGAGTTCGTATTTGGAATTTCTGAGAGATTTCATGAAAATCCCGTTCTTAGTCATCTTTGACTTTTCTTGACTTTTAAGTCGTCTTTGACTTTTCTTGACTTTTTAAAGCCGTCATTGACTTTTCTTGACTTTTAAGTCGTCATAAACTTTTCTTGACTTTTAAGTCATCTTTGACTTTTCTTGACTTTTAAGTCGACTTTGACTTTCGTTGACTTTTTCCGACTCGCCTTGTAATTTTTGAAGACCGAAATTTTATTTAAAAAAATAATATTTTTAATTTATTTTTATTAAGATTTATTTAGATTTATCATAATTTAATATAATTATTTTGAATTTATTCGGAATTTAAAGAATAACTTTTACGGTTTAATCCCGAACATCATTTAACTATTCCAGAGTCATCGTAAATCCCGAAACAAACCCGAAACTCGACTTTGGCATGAGTCACACGCCCATGTCACCTTTTTCCACTCACTTTAGATATTTTGAATTAATATGATTAAACTAATAATAATATCTAAGATATTTATTACTTTATCGATCCGTCAACGAAAATTACGCAAAACCGTTTACAAAACAGACCCGACAAGCACCATATCACACGGCTCTCCTTCCTCTCATAGGGCTTGATATTTTCATTTCTTTTCATTAATATAACAGAATATCTAGATATTTGATTTAATTAACTTAATATCTAATTAATTATCTTATTATAATAATCAAACCCGAGTCATTTCCGTAACAACAATTTCAAAACCCGACTCATTATTTCTTCTATAACTACACGGCTCACACACCCCACATTACTCACTAACAACTTTTCTTTTTACAATAAATCAAATTAAGATCTAATTAACACTTTCTTTAATCGTTCTTGAGCGTTCTTCGTCGTTCTTCATCCGTTCTTCGTCGTTCTTGAGCAAAATCATCATAAAACCTTCATTTCTTAATTAAATCCGTCCTAACTTATATTTCTAGATCCTCCTCTTCGCTCTCCATCTTCAAGTACGGTTTTATTTCAAATCCGACAAAATCGTTTTCAACATTTAATTATGGAAAATCAAGTTTAAGTTCTAATAATGTTTTTTCTTGTCATTTCTTATAGGGGAAGATTTTGAAGACGAGTTTGGTGACTCGTATATTTTGGGTGAAGATTAGTAGACGGGTTTTATACTTCTTATTTTTTTGGTGCTAATTGGTTTTGCTAGCTAAGGTAACGATTCCGAGTTACTCGACGAATTAATGTTACATAGCCTTTGTTTTCTTTAGTTTTAGTTTATATTATTGTTACTTATGATTTTTGTTAGTAACATGATAAGTATTTATGATTTTTATGTTGTATGGAATTTTTAATATGTTAGTGTTCTTGACATGTTTGGATGATTTATTTATAACCATGATTTTGGTATGCATGATGGTTGAATTGGTTGTTAAAATGGATGTTTGATTTTAGAACATGTTAGAAATAAATTGGGTGTTGTTGTTAGAGTGGCCGTGTAAAGTGGCTGGCAAAACCGACCCAAACCAGGCCGGTTCAGGCCGGTTCAGGCCCGGTCCAGGTCCGGTCTGGGCTGGTTCGTGAGTGGGCTAGTGGGTTGGGTCGATACTTGATTGTTTTGTTGTTGTTTTGACGGGTTTTAAATATGTTAAAGCATGCGGGAAATATTAAGAAACGAGTTAAGAAAAGTCGACTCAAAACAGGCCCAAACTAGGCCCGTGGGCCCAGTCCAGGCCCATGTAATGTCTCGGCCCAAATCAGTCCGTGGGTTCCCTCTTTGGACTTGTGACGGTTTTTGAGTTTAATGTTAATTTATCGTGTTTTGTAATATGTAGCAAGTGGGAAATATTAATAAGTAAAATATTTAATTAAAAAGGTTTTTCATAAAATTATTATTTCTCACATGTTAGAAAATTATAATACGAGATTATAGTTTATTTTGATATCCTTTAAGTCAAGCGGGTTTTTAGTAAGATTTAATAATTCACATGTTAGAAGTTTTAATAAAATAACATGTAATGAATATGGTGATTTTTATGTCTAAGTCTATGTGGTAAAGACTTTGTTTCTAGCCGGTTTGACCAAACCCCGTTTGGTCAAACTAAGATCTAGTCAGCCCCGTTTTGACTGATGACCCGTCGCGGGACTCGGGTCGGGGATTTGTCTTCAAGTAAGGTTGTATTTAATTAATGAATTAGCCTTAATAGATATGAGGCGATATGATATTTGAATATGATTTATATGCAATTAGTCCATGATAGGATGTTTTCCCGTGACTGTTTGATTATATGTTATGTCGTGTTGACTAAGTACCCATAGAGAATTATGAGTATATGGCGTCTTGACCATTCTAATTCTAAATGAGTAGCTTGGACCATGACATTGATAGGCTTACTGTCTTTAACGAGCATATATGTTCCTGTTGATAGCTTTTGTGTCTCGGCTTGGTGGGTTTATATCCAAGTCGGGGCATGGCTGCCTAATCCACTTTGGGAATGGAGCCAGCTTAAGTACTAGCCATCTCTGCTTAGGGGGTCGCCTAGTAGAGTTTCTCATGTACGGTTTGTCATGGGACGGGGAATGGAATAGCTGTTGTCGCTAGGTCTGATCAGTCTAGGACTAGGATGTTTTCCTACCTTGTGGTATAGCCTCGAGTTACAGAAGTCGACTATTGACTGTGCTAAGAACTTATGCCTGTTTGTAGACGTATTGGTCTTTCATGTTTGTATGATTCTATGAATCTTAGAAGGTGAGATGCAAGCCGGCTAAGGTTGATAGAGTTTGGATTAACCGGTTGTTAACTGATTCACATGATATTATGTTTGATTAGGGTTTGAGTGTATCATGGCCATGTTAAACGGTAACCTCTGAGCTAGCATACCAGCTTCCCTACCTCGTGTTATAGATTAATAACAGTTTCACATGATAGCTTTCATATGCTAGGTTATATGTTAGTTATTTGTTCATAACATGAAAAGCATATCATATATGTTAAGGTTTTGTATTTTCCATGTACATTGCTTTTATGTTATTCATGTTTAATTAAACTCGACATTTCGTGGCTGGGAGAACTCGGAGTTACTCCCCACTGACTGTGGCTTCCGTGTTTATATTTAATGCGGTCGAACAGGTGGTGATGCATACTTTGGGTACATTGACGAGCTAGCGAGCGAAGTATTTACCTTGGACCTATATTCGGTTCTTAGATTGTATATTATTATACACTCTTTTATTTCCGTTTTTATACGGGAGATATGTCTCCCGTCTTGTATAATTCTTATGTAAAATTTTATTTCCTTTTCATTATGAACCTTTGTATTTAAGACACCCTTATTATGTTTTCTTATCTTTTATGTATTTAAATAATTTTTTTTTCTTTCCGCAAATTTGAGGGTGTCACACCGTCTCAAACACTACTTCCAAGGATGTGCCCGGGAGGGGGAAGAAGAGGTCTTGCTTGAAGACCCCGTCTATGAAAGTTGAAAAGCTTGGAGTCACTAAGTCGAGCCATCGACTCTAAATAAACGGCAAATCATGTACATACTCTATCCTTGTGAATATTTCTTTGAAGTTTCATTGTTAATTCTTAGCATTTGAGTTGTTTTTAATTAGTTAGACATTTCATCAATCAAAATTTCTTGAAGTTACTAACGGTTTTTTGAAGTTTTGCGAGTTTTCGGCCGCCTCGGGATGCGTGCCACGCGTAAAAAGTTCGGGAATCGATGAAATTTGGATATTGGAGGTTATCATGGGCCATTGGAGTGAAAATGCAAGTATGGAGGTGTTTGGAACACTTAGCCAAAATTTGGCTAAGTGCAACAAGGGAGAAGACCCGGCAGTGATGGACGCTGCCAGCGTCGTAGGACGCTGCCAGCGTCGAACGCAGTTTTCAGCCTTTCTTTGCACGAGTTCATCACAAATCAACATAAGCATTCATACTCTTATTTCTCACGACAAAAGCCCCAAACCAACCCCCAATCCCTCAAAACTTCATCTTTCTCCCTCAAATCTTCACAAACCTTCATTAAAATCAATCAAATTCTTCACCCTAATCATTATTCTACCTTCAATCACCCCAAAATCAACCTCAATCACTCACAATCTCAGAAAATCCCTCTTTGAAAACCTAGAAATGTTTTCCTCAAATTCGATTTTTAGGAACTTTGCTGGGTTTTTAAAGGGTTTTAGTCGGATTCCCTACCTATTTTAATCATCAAGGACCTTGAGTTTTGTGGAATCGAAAAGGTATAACCTCATACTCAACTTTTCCATTCTTCTTTAAGTTTTTGCTCGAAATTAGGCTTGAATTAGTCTTAGTTTGAGTTTCCCCTTGCCCTTGATTGATTGTGTAGTTAGGATTGGACAAATTTTTCTGAGTGAGGTATAGAAATTCAACAAACACTAAGTTTTTGAGGTGTTGAAATAGTTGCACACCAAGTGTTTGTTGAATTGCGTGAGTGAAAATTTCTTGAGTTATTGCTTGTTGCTTGTTGTATTGTTTTGTTGTTGAATTTTGCAGAAAAATGGCACCCAAAATCTCCAAATTGTTTGGCAAAGGAAAGAATAAGAGGGCCGCGGTGAGTGAGCCTGACACCGAGGTGGAAGCGGTGTTCATGGGCTATGAAAGGTCGAGTGCTCAATATAAGAGAATTTGGGACAAACTAACCACGCCCCGACAACAACCACTCGTAGCTACAAAATTCTTTTGCCCAAACACCCTCCATGCCTTGGGCATGTTCGACTTCACAAGGGACTTTCTAGCTAAAGTAGGGCTAGAAGCTTATCTCGAATCGGACTCTTGGGATCACACCTATAGGAGTTTCGCGTACGAGTTTCTAGCAACCTTGTCCGAGTTGGACGTGCCCGAGGGTGAGGAAAAAGCCTACCGTTTCCGTCTAAACCAAACCTGGCATAATGCCCCCATCTCCAAAATCCGTCAAATCCTTAAGATCACCAAAGAACCCGAAGACATTAGATGCCCCAAGGGAAAAATGCACATGATGTGGAGTAACATTACAAATTGGCAAGCCGCATCTAAGGATGCCAAACTCTCCACCATCACCCACCCCGTGCTCCTCCTAATCACCCGATTCCTTACCACCATCTTTAACTCCGCGGGAGAGCCCGCTAAAGTACCGGAGAGCATCCAGTTATGTTTGTGGACTATGCTCCCGGAGGGGGTAGGGGTACCGGATTGGGCGGATTTGTTTATTAGGGCTTGCATTAAACACCGACAAAAATCTACCAAAGCAAGCATCCATCTTGGGGGGGTGATTACATTCTTGGTAAGGCACTATGAGGGGGACATTGGTGAGGAGCAAGACGTAAACATTTGTAAGGGTTTGACGAGATACAACCGATTTGGGCTCGAGGAGGTTCATATGTTTAAAATTAGCCGAGAGCACCCCTTGAAAGGATTTTGGTTGGGAAGTGACGGGCTTAGTTACATGAAGATGCCTCGACCTCCAAACAACCCCTTACCTAGGGGGCCCTCATCGTGGGATTTTTTGTGTCCTAGGGAAGAGAGTTTGGGGGAGAGTAGTGAGGAGGCGGAGGTAGAGGAAGTGCCTTTGAGGCCAAGACGGAGGGAAAGGAGAGAGAGAGAGGTGAGGGAAGTGAGCGAGTGAGCGAGGAGATCGAGATCCTCGCAATTGAGCAAGGACCTTTCCAACCCCCACATTTACAACAACAACAACAACAACAACAACAACCACCACCATTCCATTCCCAATCATCCTTCCAAAGCCACTAAGACACCGACACCCCTATGTTTGATGCGGAGACTCGTTCTAGCATCCCCATGGAGCCATCGCAACAATAAATGGTTTCCTACTTTGTTAGCACCAACGACGTCTTAAAGCACATCAGTGGAAGGGTGGATGATTCGTATACTTGGCAACAACAACAAGGAGGTAGGCTAGAGTCATTGGATGATTGGCACAATGTAGTGGAGGAGAGAGAGGTTGAGAGCGGAGGCCTAGAGGGCTCAACAAGAGGAATGGAGGAGCATGGTAGCACGGCAAGAGGAAGCCCGCCTTTGGAGGGAACAACAAGATAAAAGGTGGCAAGAGCAACATGAAATGTGGACAACCCAAAATGCTTGGAGGGAGCAAGCTACGAGCCATTTCCAAGCCCAAGATGAGCGCCACCACACTTATCTTCAAGATTCATATGAAGATGTGGTGGCCCAAGAGGATGTTTATGGCTTGGCTAGCTCACTCTTTGGTATGTCCATCCAACAAAACCCGGGCTACCCCTTTCCTTACACCCAAGAGGCCCTTGATGAAGGCCTAGAAAGAAGAAGAAGGGTTAGAGAAGAAAGGGAGAGGAGGAGAAACCGAGGAGGTGCCTCGGGTTCTTCTCATTTCAACAATTGATGAGGTACCCCGTTTTTTCCCCCTACAATGAGGACATTGTATGTTCTAAGTGTGGGGGAGAAGATTGTACATAGTTATTTTGGTTTTGATGCATTGTATTTTGTTTTGTTTTTATTTTGAAGAAAAAGAAAGAAAAGAAAAAAAAAAAAGAAAAAAGAAAAAAAATTGAAAATCCTGGCTAGGTGAAAACCCACAAGGGTGGGCACCTAGGCAAAAATTGGGAAGGTGGCCGAGGACGGAATGAAAACCCGAAAGGGCATTCCGGGCAAAATGAAAAATCGAGTTGCGAGCCACCAATGAGAGGAAAGGAAAAGCTAAGGTGAAAACCCGAAAGGGCACCTTAGGCAAAATGAGGGATTTTCAAGAAAAAAAATGAAAAAAATGAAAAATGAAAAAAAAAATTTGAGCATAATACTTTCTATGATGAGGATCTTGGAGGTATAAGAAGGGAGTTATAAGGAGGAATTTGGAAGGAGGCTAGTTTAGGACTTCTTTTATTTTTATTTTGAGTCACAAATTTGGTTCCAAATTGGTGGTTTTCTCTTGGTGGTTGCTTGGTTGTACAAATTGTGTAGTTTGGGGCCAACCAAGTAACCATGCTATACACTAGTGGAGTAATAAGGGGGTGGTATAAGTAGTGGAGTTGCATGGAGTTTGGTGATGAAGGGCATCTCGCTATGCCTTGGGATAAGGCAAAGATGGTCATACTACATTCTTGGGAGCCATAAGAAGGGAGGAGTTAAGTTGAAATGAGTCGGAGTTGATGGTGTGTCGAGTCTTGTTTAGAGGGAGTTATAAGTAGGAAGTGGTAAGGGAAGAGCGTTAAAACAACCTTGAGTCATTATTTGTTTTAATAGGTGGTTGTGTTTTGAGGGAGATATAAGAAGGTAGTGGTGAGGGAAGAGAGGTCATTACCTTCACATGCTATGTTTGGACTCGTGCTTGTCTTGCTAATCTCGAGTTTATTCGGGACGAGTAAAAGTCCAAGTGTGGGGGTATTTGACAACACCAAATTGTGTTGTGTCTAGTAGTATTTATTAGGGTCATTTGTTTTACTTTTTACGGGTCATTAGCGTTGTTATTTAGTATTTTTGGTCATTTTTTAGAGTCAAACCCGGAAGTAAACGAAAGTCAAACCCGAAACCCGAGACCCTAAACCCGGAAATTGGAGTGGGCTAGTAATGAATCATCAAGGCAAGAAGATCAAACCCAATGGGTCAACTGAAGTCAAGGCGGGGCCAAAAAAAATCCAAGGGTCAACGAAAGTCAAGAAGGAAAAGCAAAGGAAAAACTGGCAGCACGAGACACTGCCAGCGTCCACGCTGCCAGCGTCCCAGGACGCTGCCAGCGTCACCACGACGCTGCCAGCGTCCTACGACGCACGAAGCTCTTCATTTCTCCGTCTTGTCTTTTGAAAGCCCACCTTTCAAGGCCCCTAGGTTTGCGGACCAAGGGTATATAAGAAGAAAACTGAAGAGAGAGAGCAACAACTTGGCATACAACATTGAACAACACATTTTTCCTTAGAATTCTCTCTAGTTTGTTCTTCATTTTGGCTCTTGTAATTGGTTTGAACTTAAACATGGGTTGTAATATAAGGATTATGGGTAGCTAATCTCTTCATTACTTGGTGAAATTTGAACAAGTTCACACCTTTAGCATTGTATGACTCTCTAATCCTCTTCTTCTTTATTTAATATAATTTGTTTGTGTTAATCTTTCATGTTGAGTGGATGAATGTTTGGTTTGACTAGCTTGACATTTTATTTGCTTAATGAATGCTTGTTCTTGGTAGAAATTGTCAAACTATACTTGAATGTGTGAAGTAAACTTGAAAGACTTCAACTTTGGTTTAAAGTTAGAGTCTTTTGGGTGATAAATTATATGTTGTGTGATTTTTACATGGTTTAGTGTTAAATTGCATGATTCTAGCTTAATCCTTTGGTTGAATGCTTAAAGCTTACTCCTTTGCTTGTGCTTATGTTTTAATAAGTGTTGGTTAAGTTGTAAAGGGTCAATTTTGGGTGGTTTAATTCATGTTGACTATTTCTTAGGAGGTAGTATTAGATAAATAAGAGAAGAGGTATAAAGGGGTCATCTTTGCTAATTGTTGTGTTACTTGGGATAATTACACTAAGTATTTCTCTCATATTTGATTATTTGCATATAACGTGTTTGTGCAAGTGTCTAGACTAGAATTTCATGTTTCAAGTTAACTCATCTTTTTACCCAAATTCCCCCATCTATTTTTTCCTACATGTTTTCCCATTGTGAATATCATAGTTTGTAATTAATTCAAACCTTTGTTTTAATTAGTGTCTTAATTAGTAATTAGTACCTTAATTTATGATTAGATTAATTAGCTTTGTTAATTGATATTTTCCAAGAGTCTAGATTAGTTTAATTTAGCTAATACCGTCTTCTCTTGGGTTCGACCCTATTCTTACCATTTTACTACCTTATTTGAGATAGTTTATGTTGGTCTAGGAGTTATAAATTGTTATTTGATTGTAGCTAATTAGCGGGATTAGCGACACCGTTAAAAAGCCTCGTCACCCGGTTGTGCTCACCACCCTCGCTCACACTCTAATACCTTTGACGACAATTGCTTGTCTGGACCCTGCAAGCTGCTCCTTGGATTGGCTGGCGAACTAGTTTTAAAAACAACTTTTAGACTCTGAAATCATGGGTCCTTGGTCCCACTGTTCGCGACTCTCCCTGGCTTTCACTGGGTACGTAACCATCAGATTCTGCCAGAAGGAATCCTGGCAGTTACTTATAGGGGAATTTTATACATGGTCTGGCGGAACTGGATCTAGCAGGCTCTGTGCGAAATTGTTTGGTTTAAACACTTGTTTTAAATACAAAGCTGCCTAGATGAGAATGGTATGTAAAACTTTGTGCCAAACTGCAAAAACCTATTTGAAAAAGGTAAACACAAAATTTGGTGCAGGAAAACATAAGGCTTCTCAAAACATAAAACATGTTGGACATCACAAAAAAGTGTGAATTTGTTTACTTGACTCATGTTGTATGCAGTACCTGCATAGTCTACTGAAAAAGAAACCAGCAGATCCTACCAGATAAAACTCCGACATGTTCTACCAGAGGAGTCCGGCAGGCTTTGAGAGTAATGGATCCAACAAGTTCAAAAATTCAAGCCAAAGCAATGATGCGAGTTATAAATTTCCAAAATTCAAAATTACGAAATAATGTATGAATTTAACAATTAAAATAAGATAAAAACAATTTTTGATTTAATAACAAGTATCAAAAGGTTAATTTTGCCAGTCATGTGTAACCTAAAGATCTTCCAGAAGTTGTAGATGCATGCTGGCTGATAAGTGAATATTTGCATGATTGTAACCCCCAATTTAGCTCGGTTTTGTATGTCATTTGTGCTTTGTTAAGCCATTTTATGAGCTAATTTCGTCTTCTAGGCGAATTCCTATGTTCTAACCTGTTTTGTAGGGAAAGTGACATTTCTACGCCCTTTTTCTATATTCCCGATCATTTGCCTAGAACCCGACGATTTGAAGAAGCAAGCTTGACCAAGTCAAAGGCATTTCAAGAAGTTTCACTGATTCGAAAGAAAGAAGAAGCAAAGACGATTTCGCAGTTGTCAGAAGATCGATCAGTTAGGCGAAGAAATCATCATTTTACGTCAAACCCTATCAACAAACCCGACTCAAAAGGTCAAGGGGGATAATGAAAGTCAAGTCATAGGCCAAGGGAGATGAAAATAAAGTCAATGGACCAAGATCACTACTTACCCGATCGGGTAAGTAGTGTACCCGATCGGGTATCCTTGCTGTTCCGAGCTTTTGCTTCGACTTCCTTTATTTTGTCCTATATGTTTAATGTATGACCCCTTCCCCATAAAACCTACTGTTATATAAGAGTGCCTCAGCCACCACATCTCAACACACTTCTCTACACAATTAGAAACCCTAGATTAGGAGGAGAGAAACCTAGCCTCTCTTCTCTCGTCTAGATCATTTTCTTCTTCCTTTTTGTCCTTAGTTTCTTAGTTTATTTCTGTCTTTTCTACATCAAATCCTTAGCCTAGATTAATAAAAATTCCATCTTTGTAATCTACTTTATGTGGTTCAAGTATTGTAATTCGTGGATCGACTATTCTATGCAAGGAATTTCTATTATGGTTGTTTATATTTCATCATTGTCGTTGTTGATCGTCATCTAGGTATTCCTATTTTATCTTTTGTTTAAAGTCTTTATGTTTCTTATTTGATTGCTATTTTCTTTACATGTTATTTTAGATTCAATTTCAATATCGTTGTAATCATTTCATTTCCCTAGATCGTCAATTTAGCGCCGTTATTATCGCCAATTAAAGAGTCTTAAAATATTATCAAAACCAAATAAACATGTCTATCCTAGTTTTTATTATTAACATCATCTTAGATCTAAACATCACCATGAGTGAGTAGTCGTCTTTCTAGGGTGTAGGTGAAAGTTCATAGACCCTAATTAGACTCCTCTAATTAGTTACTAAATTACTTGTTAATTTAGTGTTTAATAAAGATCTATGTAACATGCATGCAAATTAAAATGCATAATAAAAAGTAAGAAGAAATTTCCTTACATTGGGAAATTTCGGTTTATATGGGCACAACAAGAAACACCTTTCTTGTTGTTCTTGTGCTAGAAAGAAATAGATGATCCTCCTTGTAATCTTCAAATTAGAAGACCTCCTTTAAGAAGCACCCAAGAGAGAACCCAAACCAATCACTTAGTTTTTGACTAGAAAACACAAGTGAAAAGATGAACTAATATTAGATTTTATTACTACTCTAGTAATAGGAAAATATTAGTGTTAGAGAGGTTTTAGAGAGATGAGGATTTTTAGTGAGATGTACATGCAAAATAAGAATGAACAAGTGAGTAGAAAATGAACAACAAAATTGTCCATTTAAGGACACTATGGTCCGGCCAAGAGAGCCCTTGGTGGCCCTTATTTTGCTTAAAATAATCTCATGCAATTACTTTGAGTGTAGTAGTGAATAAGACCATGATCATGTGTCATAAACATGACATGATCACATGATGTAGTGTAATACAAGAAACAACAATCATCATGTTATACACTACCATATTTTCGGCACCCACTAGTGTCATGTGGTCTATTTTGATTTTTGATATTTGTCCCACAAATACTTATAATCATATGTTTAATTATCTTGTATAATTAAGGGTTAATTTGATCATATAACAATTATATGACTCAAATTAATAAATAATATACACTTAACTTTTAAGTGATATTTTATCATTATATCAATATATAATGGGTCCCACAATGCCTAGTTAGATTATTTTACAACTCCTTGTAAATATAATTAACTAATCACCTCTACCTCAAAGTATATGCATAACCTCAACTAATTTAATGAATTAACTATTAATCATTAAATTAAATCTTATTTAATCGTATTAAAATAAGACGTAAAATTTATTCAGTCAATTATCGTATAATTGACTAATAAACTTATCCGGAATGAGTTCGTAACTCAATTTCCAATAATTAACTCTCGTAACTAAACATATATCAAATATATATATAAAGTACTAATTAATATGTATCGTATACAAATAATTAGATTTCTGTTTGGGTCTCATCCTATAGGTGTGACCGAAAGGGGTCAGTTGATTACCGCCGTCATACGACAATAACGTCTAACTCTAGTCAGCTGACCGTTATCGATTTACGTTAATCAACTGACGTGGAGTATCAAAATACTAGTCATCCCACTAATATTCCAAAATGAGATTTATAATATAAATGCACTATTGTGGAGGACACTTGCTCCAACAGTAGGGTAGCCATGTAGGTTGATTAAAAGATGATAACTGGATAAAAGAAATTGTGTTTTTAAAACATTGTGTCTATGCATGTTTGGACTATAACGATAGTTAACGATTCCGGATCAAAATCATTGACTAAAATGGAATTCTTTTCCAAAGTAGAAATACGTGAATTGAATAGACAAAGCATGACATGGTAGATTAGACCTAGTAAGTTGCCTAAAAGCCTGCTAGACCATCTGATCTATGATTGTAATGAACACATCATTCTTAAGAACTTACAATGAATTATTTGCATGTTCTAAATCCAATTTCATCAATATGTTAATCTACATGTGTGAACCTACTTCCCTAGATTCTTTTTATCATTGTTAATTCATCACCTGCTTTATTGTTTTCGTTTTGATTTGCTTTTATTTTGTTTTCAATTAGGCTTTTTATTAGTTTAGAAATCAAAACCCCAAAACCCAGATACTCGTTAGATAAGACCCAATTGCAAGACATTTCACATTCTATAGGAAACACCATCTGCCTGAGGATCGACCCCTACTTCCCTAATTACATTAATTTGTTATTAGCCTAGTCTGGGTAATTATCTTTGACCAGGGCTTGCGACAGGTCCGATCACTGGCTAATCGATGGACATTGTACTAACAAGTAATTTTTAGTTCGCATGAAACCTTGAGAATAATATCCAAGAATAGTAATTTCTTTCTAGTGAATTACTGAAGAGGCTCTTGCCCATTGCATGATTTACACATTATAATGAGGAAAACATGCAAAGAAGCAGCAGACTTCTACGCGCTTATCATGTAACACCCCCATACGCCAAGGTGCCTTACAAGACCCCATTAGCACATGGGAGTGCTACCATATCGGTTGCCCGAGGTAGTATATATAAAAACAAACAATAACGAAACAATGTTTATTAATCAACGTTTAAATGTCAATACAGAATCCCAAAACAGATGGCATACCATCTAAGCAGTCATCCAAACTCAACAAATGATAAAGTATTGTTACTAAATAACAATGTTTAAGACTCCAAACTCAACATGGTGATCCCATCCTCGATCCCAACGCAACCCTATCGTTTACCTGCGATCACCTAGTCACCATCCCCCAATGCATCACATCAGTTTTGTAAAATAGTAGAGGGTCAGTATTCGCATGTACCAACCAACGCACAAAATAAGCACAGGAGAAGAGAAACCGGAGGGCCAACGCAACGGACACCTCAGTTGACTCAGGTTATCATCCCTGATCTACAAAACCACCAATCGACCCTGGACTGGAGCCACAGGCGTCGAACCTTAGAAGACATGTTAAGGGCGTGTGTCCTATCTTTCGGTGGGAGATGGGAAGATAAGCTAGATTTGATAGAGTTCTCTTACAACAATAACTATCATTCTAGTATTGGGATGGCACCGTTTGAGGCTTTGTATAAGAGGAGATGCAGAAGTCCGGTTTGTTGGGACGATAGTTCTGATGCAGTAGTTCTTTGACCCCAGATGGTTCAGGACATGATCGAGCAAATGAAGTTGATTCGCCATAAGATGAAAGCAGCACAGAACCGCCAGAAGAGCTATGTAGATCTTCATCGTAGGGATATCGAATTCCAGGTGGGTGACAAAGTCCTTTTGAAGGTATCCCCTATGCGTGGGGTCATGAGATTCGGGAAAAGGGGCAAGTTGAGCAAGAAGTTCATAGGTCCCTACGCGTTTTTGGATCGAGTTGGAGAGGAGGCCTATCATTTGGCGATGCCACCTGCTCTTGATCGGGACCATAATGTGTTTCATGTGTCGTATCTGAGGAAGTATGTGAGTGAAACGTCTCATGTTCTTGAGGCTGAGACTATTGATTTGGATGAGGCCCTCATCTATGTTGAGGTGCCAAAGGAGATATTGGACAGAAAGGTGCGCAAGACTAGGAATGGAGAGACGACGTTTCTGAAAGTCTTATGGTCTAACCATAACGCGGAGGAAGAAACTTGGGAGCCTGAAGCTGCAATGAGGGAGAAATACCCGCATCTGTTTTAAGAGGTAAGTTCGGTTACGAGGGCGTAACCTTGTTCTTAAGGGGGAAGGAAGTAGTTGCATTTTTCTAGCCTTATCATAGTTAGGTTAGTGGTTATTGATGGGTATTATGCATGTATCATAGGTGATGTTGTTGCATTGTGACATATGTTTACCATTTGTGTTGTTATGTGTTGTTGTGATATATGTTTAACATATGTGTTTTTATGTGTTGTTGTGACATATGTTTAGCATATGTGTTGTGTGTAGAATCTTGTGTTGATAGTTGGTAGGGTAGTTGTGTGGTAGGAGTATGAGTTGTGAAATTTTAGAACGAAGTTCGTTCTTAAGGACTGAAGACTGTAATACTCCGTATTTCTATGTGTTGGGGGCTCAGCCGAGTAGGTCTTACTCGATCGAGTAAAGAGTGTACTCGGTCGAGTATAAGCTATTCGGCCGGGTGGATTTGGCTTATGCCTTAAGTTGTGTTCTGAACTTGCGTACTCGGCCGAGTTATATTGGCACTCCATCGAGTAAGTTGTACTAGACCGAGTACATGTTGTACTCGACCGAGTACGACAGACTTAGAGGGTTAGTCGGACGGTTGACTAAGGGTAAATAAGAGGAATTAGTTTCATAATCAGTTTACGCTTCTTGATTTCCCAAACCCTATTCTATCAATCCCTCCCTAATTTCTCAAGAAATCCTTGATCATCTCCTGCCAGATCTGATCTTTGTTACGTCGATTGATTGCTTTGTTAAGTATTCTTGACTATGATTTGATTGTATTGCGTTTATAACCTTAATTGAATTGGGGAAAAAGGTATTGTGATGTTTATTATATGATTATGGATTGTATAGGAGGGGTCTTCATAGAAGAACGCTTTTGACTTGCTTGCTTGCTTGCTATTCACGGAAATTGCAATAAGGTAGGGTTTCCCTACTTAGTATTTGTGTTGCTAATTGATAAGATGATATTGTTATTGTGATATTGATGTTGTTGTGATTGTTGATATTGATGATGGTCACTGTTGTGACGATGATGGAGTTTGGGGTGTTGTGATGGCTACTATGGTTTGGTGATTCCGTTGGGAGACGGATCACACCCCGAGTTCGCCCCCGTAGCTATACCGCTACATGGGGGATGTGAACATTAATATTCTGGGTTTGTCTCGCTGCGGTGAGATGGAAGTTCGACGCTTGTGGCTGCGGTCCAAGGTCAATTGGTGGTTTTGTAGAGCAGGGATGATAACTTGAGTCTACTGAGGTGTCCGCTGAGGTGGCCCTCCGGTTTCTCTTCTCCTTGTGCTTATTTTGTGCGTTGGTTGGTACTTGCGAATACTAACCCTCTACTGTTTTCCAAAGCTGTTGTGATCCATTGGGGGATGGTGAGCAGGTGATCGCAGGTCGGCCCGCGATAAGCTCGGCCCGCGATCGGTCAAGACATACTTTATTGGTTATCCAAAAGGAAGGTTTGGTCATTACTTCTATTCGCCTACCGAACATCGAGTTATTGTTGCGGCTAGTGCGACGTTCTTAGAGAAAGAGTTTCTCGAGAACAAAACACGTAATAGAACCTTCGATCTGTCGGAGATTCAAGAACCAACAACCGAGCAACCGATGAAGGAAGATGTTCCTTCAACTTCTGCTACGGTTAATATTCCTCAGGAACCTAGGAGGTCGGGTAGAGTCTCCATTCCTCCAGACAGATACATTGGTATGGTCGAGGAGAATGATAGAGATGACATTTTGCTCCTAGAGAGTAACGAACCCGCTACCTATAAAGGTGCCATGACCTGTTCCGACTTTAAGCTATGGCTTGAAGCCATGCAATCTGAGATGGACTCCATGTATGAGAATGACGTATAGGATCTTGTTGATTTGCCTGATAAGGTACAACCTCTTCAGTGCAAATGGCTTTATAAGATAAAGCATTCTGTAGAAGGACAACCAGACACCTATAAGGCACGACTAGTTGCAAAAGTTTTCACTCAAGTGCAAGGATTGCATTATGATGAAATCTTTGCACCCGTAGTTATGTTGCGTTCCATTAGAATAATCTTAGCGATTGCCGCTTTTCATGACTATGAAATTTGGCAGATGGATGTGAAAACCGCCTTCTTAAACAGTTATGTAGAGGAGGAATTATACATGGTACAACCCGAAGGTTTCATTGACCCTAAAAATCCTAAGAAAGTGTGCAGGCTTAAGCGTTCCATTTATGGACTTAAGCAAGCTTCTCGGAGTTGGAATCATCGTTTCGACCAGGTGATAAAAGAGAATGGTTTCACTCGATCGGTTGAGGAACCATGCTTATATGTCAAGGCGAGTGGGAGTAAGATTGTCTTCTTGATATTGTATGTCGATGACATACTCTTGATCGGGAATGATATTCCTCTCTTATCTTCGGTAAAAGTATGGTTAAAGAACCATTTCCAAATGAAAGATCTGGGTGAGGAACAACGCATATTGGGGATCCGTATCTATCGAGATAGATCACGACGGATGTTATCACTCAGTCAGGAGTCTTATATAGATAGGATTCTTGAAAGGTTCAGCATGACCAAGTCCAAGAAGGGGTACCTTCCAATGATTTCTGGGATGCATTTGAGTAAAACTCAGGCACCCAAGACATCAGAAGAGGTCGAGCGCATGAGTCGTGTTCCTTATGCATCAGCCATAGGATCGATCATGTATGCCTTGATATGCACACGTCCAGACGTGGCATATGCATTGAGTATGACGAGTCGGTACCAAGGCAATCCAGGTGAAACAAACTGGATGGTTGTTAAAAATATCCTTAAGTACTTACGAAGGACTAAGGATTGGGTATTGACTTATGGAGGAGATACTAAGCTATGCGCAATTGTTTACGCGGATGCTAGCTTCCAAACGGATCGAGATGACTCGAAATCTCAGTCTGGATTCGTCTTTACTCTTAATGGTGCTGCGGTCAGTTGGAAAAGTTCCAAACAAAGTGTTATAGCAGATTCTACAACTGAGTCCGAGTACTATGCCGCTTCGGAAGCTACAAAGGAAGCTATATGGATGCGTCAGTTCTTCCAAGGACTTACCGTAGTTCCTAGTTCGAATGACCCAATCACCATCTATTGTGATAATAGAGGTGCCATCTTCCAAGCTAAGGAGCCTAAGTCTAGCAACAAGTCTAGACATGTACTTCGGAAGGCTCACATGATCCTAGATTACGTGGAGCAAAAGGAGGTAGTGATAGACAAGATTGCTTCGGATGACAACATCGCGGACCCTCTCACTAAACCGTTAAAATATGATAAGCATGAAGGGCACATTATTTCCATGAGAATTAAACGTGTTCCTGAGTTGTAGTAGCTGTTTATATGGATTAGATAAATGTATCTTTTTCATATACTATTCATAACATCATCGTATTGTTTCATATTTTGTTTTTCATGTGGATTTTACGACAACATTGAATGCCACAAAGTGAACTGAATTACATTATATTTGTTTTGGTCCGTAATCGCTCACATGAGCTGATAACTCTGGCAATTATATTGTGAAGTTGATTGATGGTGGGTTCAACGAGCCATAAGTCAAACGGTTGAATGATCGATCACAAATACGAGTTATAAAGATACCTCGTAGGACATCGTGACAACGTTATGGAGTCCTAAATGTTTAAAAACATTCGGTGCCAGGTCGTGAATTGGACGTCCATAGTGTTCCTAGAGTCGATTCTTTTGACTATCGACTGTCTCTTGAGATTAAGGCAGTTTTTGGGTGACTTTGGTTTCTTTCTCATGGTCGACCGTAACAGGAGGCTAAGCAGATTTTTACTAGGTCATTTCATACTATGCTTGTATCTGCAGGATTCGAGTTGAAGAAAATATCCAACCTATATCAGGTTTTGTTATTTCTCAGGGCCACTCGAGGAGTTGTAACTGAAATGCATGGCCATGCTCGAATAATGATTCATTTATCAGTTAAGTTACTCTCTAGTCGGGAAAACAACTCTTGATATTGATCACTTGTAAAATACGACCTTTGTAAATACGGACTTTGCAAATTGTTTTACATTGAGTGGGAGAAATTTTGGATATGAGAATCGATTATTGCACATACACTTGTGAGGACAAGTGGGAGATTGTTGGAGCTAGTGTCCTCCACAGTTAGTGTGATAACGTGTATAAATCTCTTACATGTTCACAGGGTATACTTAGTATTCTTATCAGTTGATTAACGTTTATCGATAACGGTTGGCTTGCTAGAAGTTTGACGTTATTGTCATTTTAATGGCGGTGATCAACTGGTCCCTAAAAGTCACACCTAAAGGATGTGTTTGAGAGATATGATTATATGAAAAATATAATCATATTGATGCCTTATATGACTAAAAGGTTAGTCGATGTATATGACTAAAAAGTTAGTCAATGTAATGATGATACGATTATTTAATACGATTAAATAATACTAGCTGAGACGAATTAAATGTTAATTCGTAATTGAATATAAACTGTTATATCTAATTAATGTATATAATGTAATTATTTAATACGATTAAATAATGTAAGCTTAAACGAATTAAATGTTAATTCGTAATTAAATATAAACTGTTATATTTAATTAGCAAATTATAAATATACGATATTTATAGTTGACGTATATATTATACGACATTGTCATAATAAATGATGTCAGACCGGTATTAATAAATCAACTACAAGATGTTGTATGGACTTATTAATATGTGACAAATGGCAATAATAATACGTACACACATTATACATTAAATAAATAAAGAGAGGGAAGTCTCCTATCTTTACTTCACTTCCTAATACAAGTAGAAGAAAAAGAGGGAAGACTCCTCCCTCTACTAGACTACTACTTGGACGGCTACAATAGAAAAAAAAAGGGTTATATATAAACTCTTCTTCTCTACATGATTATCATACAATAACTTTTCACAAAATATTATCAGTAATATTGGTGTTCATTCTAGCACAAGAAAAGGCCTTTCTCAGAACATCTTGGGTGCAACGATTAGGAGAATATCGATCTCGATATTTGTTCTTAGGCCATATTGCTAGGACCAAAGGTTGATACTAAACTTTATGCTTTTCGTTTATGACTCGTATTTCATATATTATAATTTCGTTA
The DNA here is from genome assembly GCA_022085475.1 of Heliosperma pusillum. Classification (NCBI taxonomy): domain Eukaryota; kingdom Viridiplantae; phylum Streptophyta; class Magnoliopsida; order Caryophyllales; family Caryophyllaceae; genus Heliosperma; species Heliosperma pusillum. The sequence goes on from JAIUZE010005550.1 coordinate 41,419, forward strand.
TAATCCTTAAATTTCATGTTGAAATATACCGATATTTCCCACAAGAAAGTTACAAAGTCCTAGTGTGGCCTATCTATCAAAATGAACAAAATACAACTTTTGGAATCCATCCATGATACTAAGCTATGCGCAATCGGTTACGCGGATGCTAGCTTCCAAACGGATCGAGATGACTCGAAATCTCAGTCTGGATTCGTCTTTACTCTTAATGGCGCTGCGGTCAGTTGGAAAAGTTCCAAACAGAGTGTTATAGGAGATTCTACCGACTGAGTCCGAGTACTATGCCGCTTCGGAAGCTGCAAAGGAAGCTATATGGATGCGTCGGTTCTTACAAGGACTAACCGTAGTTCCTAGTTCGAATGACCCAATCACCATCTATTGTGATAAATAGAGGTGCCATCTTCCAAGCTATGGAGCCTAAGTCTAGCAACAAGTCTAGACATGTACTTCGGAAGGCTCACATGATCCGAGATTACGTGGAGCAAAAGGAGATAGTGATAGAAAAGATTGCTTCGGATGACAACATCGCGGACTCTCTCACTAAACCGTTAAAATATGATAAGCATGAAGGGCACATTATTTCCATGAGAATTAAACGTGTTCCTGAGTTGTAGTAGTTGTTTGTATGGATTAGATAAATGTATCTTTTTCATATACTATTTATAACATTATCGTATTGTTTCATATTTTGTTTTTCATGTGGATTGTACGACAACATTGAACGCCACAAAGTGAACTGAATTACATTATATTTGTTTTGGTCCATAATCGCCCAAATGAGCTGATAACTCTGTCAATTATATTGTGAAGTTGATTGATGGTGGGTTCAACGAGCCATAAGTCAAACGGTTGACAGATCGATCACAGATACGAGTTATAAAGATACCTCGTAGGACATCGTGACAACGTTATGGAGTCCTAAATGTTTAAAAACATTCGGTGCCAGGTCGTGGATTGGACGTCCATAGTGTTCCCAGAGTCGATTCTTTTGACTATCGACTGTCTCTTGACATTAAGGCAGTTTTTGGGTGACTTTGGTTTCTTTCTCATGGTCGACCGTAAGAGGAGGCTAAGCAGATTTTTATTGGGTCATTTCATAGTGTGCTTGTATCTGCAGGATTCGAGTTGAAGAAAATATCCAACCTTTATCAGGTTTTGTTATTTCTCAGGGCCACTCGAGGAGTTGTAATTGAAATGCATGGCCATTCTTGAATAATGAATCGTTTATCAGTTAAGTTACTCTCTAGTCGGGAAAACCACTCTTCACTTGTAAAATACGACCTTTGTGAATACGGACTTTGCAAATTGTTTTACATTGAGTGGGAAAAATTTTGGATATGAGAATCGGTTATCGCACATACATTTGTAAGGACAAGTGGGAGATTTTTGGAGCTAGTGTCCTCTACAGTTAGTGCGATAACATGTATAAATCTCTTACAGGTTCACAGGGTATACTTAGTATTCTTATCAGTTGATTAACGTTTATCGATAACGGTTGGCTTGATAGAAGTTTGACGTTATTGTCATTGTAATGGCGGTGATCAACTGGTCCCTAAAAGTCACACCTAAAGGATGTGTTTGAGAGATATGATTATATGAAAATATAATCATACTGATGCCTTATATGACTAAAAGGTTAGTCGATGTGTATGACTAAAAAGTTAGTCAATATAATGATGATACGATTATTTAATACGATTAAATAATGCTAGCTGAGACGAATTAAATGTTAATTCGTAATTGAATATAAACTGTTATATCTAATTAATGTATATAATGTAATTATTTAATACGATTAAATAATGTAAGCTTAAACGAATTAAATGTTAATTCGTAATTAAATATAAACTGTTATATTTAATTAGCAAATTATAAATATACGATATTTATAGTTAACGTATATATTATACGATATTGTCATAAAAATGATGTGAGACCGGTATTAATAAATCGACTACAAAATGTTGTATGGACTTATTAATATGTGACAACATAAATGACAATAATAATACATACACATATTATACATTAAATAAATAAAAGAAGGAAGACTCCTATCTTGACTCCACTTCCTAATACAAGTAGAAGAAAAAGAGGGAATACTCTTCTCTCTACTAGACTACTACTTGGACGGCTACAATAGAGTAAAAAAAAGAGTTGTATATAAACTCTTCTTCTCTACATGATCATCATACAATTACTTTCACAAAGATTACAAGTAATTTTTGTTCATTCTAGCATAAGAAAAGGCGTTTCTCAGAACATCTTGGGTGCAACGATTAGGAGAATATCGATCTCGATATTTGTTCTTAGGCCATATTGCTAGGACCAAAGGTTGATTCTAACTTTATGCTTTTTTTTTATGACTCGTATTTCATATATTATAATTTCGTTATAATCCTTAAATTTCATGTTGAAATATACCGATATTTCCCATATGGACCGGATGGGGCTCCCTGCTCCACCTTCCTTTTCTCTATTTGTTGGGGCTAGGTGAGGTGCCCAGCCGGTTGGGACTCCCCTTCCCCTTCCTTCTCTTCTTTTCTTCATTTCTTTTTCTTCTTTTATTTCTTCTTTTCCTTATATGCTTAGTGACGGTTTCTTGCTTCTCTTCCCGTCTCATACTTCTTTTGGCATATTTCCTATAAAATGAGACGGAAGTTCATGATATGAAAGTAAAGCGAGATAGTAGGCAAAATGCAATAAAATCGACGCTAAAACGCATTAAATAAGGTTGGAATAGAAGAGAATGAAGAGGGGAGTCATGAAAGTCCATAGACCCTAATTAGACTCCTTTAATTAGATACTAAATTACTTGTTAATTTAGTGTTTAATGATCTATGTAACATGCATGCAAATATAATGACATTATGTAAAAGAAGAAATTTCCTCACATTGAGATTGAAATAAAATGGGCACAATAAGAACTCCTTCTTATTGTTCTAGAGCTATAATAATGGATGATCCTTCAATAATCTCCAATGTAGAAGACCTCCTCTTAGTTTCACCAAGAGGAAACCAAATAATCTAAACTTATTATTAACTAGACAATAAGATAGATATAATACTACTAATATTTGAATATATTACAACACTAGTAATACTTAGTAAATATTAGTATGTTGAGAGTTTAGTGAGAGGATGAGATTTTAGAGAGATGTGTGAATAAAGCACAAAATGAAGTAGTGAAAAAATGAACAACTATTGTCCATTTTATATGCACTTTGGCCGGTCCTCACAAGTCCCATATGGCCTCTTACTTTGGTAATTTATTCTCATGCAAAATGGTAGTGTGTTAGGATGTATAAACATGATGTAATGTCAATATCACTTGGATTATTTGAGCATAAAATAGAGCTACAATCATCATAATCCACTACTACCTTAACCGGCCCCATGTGGGTCATTATGGTCCATTTTAATTTTTGATATTTGTCCCACAAATACTTATTAATCATATGCTTAATTATCTTGTATAATTAAGTGTTAATTTGATCATATAACAATTATATGACACAGATTAATAAACAATATGTACTTAACTTTTAAGTGATATTTTATCATTATATCAATATATAATGGTTCCCATAGTGCTTAATTAATTTATTTTATAACTTATTGTAAATATAATTAACTAATTACCTCTACCTCAAAAATATATATAAAACCTCAACTAATTTAGTAAATCAACGATTAATTACTAAACTATATCTTATTTAATCATATTAAAATAAGCTATAAATTTATTAGTCAATTATCGTATAATTGAATAATAAACTTATTTGAATTTGAGTTCCAACCTCAATTTCTAACAATTAACTCTCATAAGTAAACGTCCATATCAAATATATGTAATGTGCTAATTAACTGTATCATATACAAATAAGTAGTTCTACTATTTGGGATTCATCCTATAGGTGTAACCGAAAGGGATCAGTTGATTACCGCCGTCATACGACAATAACGGCAAACTCTAGTCAGCCAACCATTATCGATTTTCCTTAATGAGATTTATTATGTGGCGCACTATTGTGGAGGACACCTACTCCAACAATCTCCCACTTGTCTGACAGAAGTGTGCGTCACCAATTCTCTTGTCTCTTTATCACATCTCCCACTCAAGGCAAGGTGTCTTTCAGGTCGCACTTGCGATTGATTATATCTAGAATGGTTTTCTCGATATGGAGAGTAACTCTATGACTGAAAAATCTACCATAGATCCTTTTCCGAGCGTGACCACGCATTTACAGTAACAGCTCCTCGAGTGGCTTGAAGATGTTTGTACCCAACGTGGGTGGACATTTCATGTTGACTCATCTACTCTGTATGATGCGAATCACCATGACCCAGAAGATGTCCATCGGCCTCCTTTCACGGCACGACCTAGATCACCAACCAAAGCCAATCGGAAACTGCACCGACTCAGATAGACGGTCGTTAGTCAAAAGAATCGACTCATAGGAATAAGATAGAAGACCATGCCATGGCCAGGCATCAATTAATTGATTTAAGGGTCTCTACAAAGGTCACTGTCTGACAGAGTGTCATACAGTCTCTCTATGTAATCGACCAGTCATCTCCATGACCCCATGGTGCTGAACTAACCATCGATCGACTTACAATCTAGTCACTTCCACACGTCACCTCATTGAGTGACTAGGGAAAAAAATACTAAGTTCGTCTTATTCACTAGAATAGGGTCCAACATTGTCTTACAATCTATGCGGATAAACAAAGTATTAAATTTAGTCAAACTAAATAAAAGAGTTTATAATAAAACTCGAACAATGAATGCAAATATGATATATGAAATAATTAATACAACATTCATTTATTACATATTACATAATCTAAAGGAATTCTGGTACTTGTCTCAATCCCATTGTGACGACATGACCATCATGCTTAGCCTTTGATAAAGGCTTGGTTAAAGGATCAGCAATGTTATTATCTGTGCCAACCTTACGAATGTCAATTTCCTTTCTATCCACGTAATCTCTAATTACATGATATTTCCTAAGTACATGTCTAGACTTATTACTAGACTTGGGCTCTTTTGCTTGAAAGATAGCCCCACTGTTATCACAATAAATCGTGATAGGATCTTTGGCAGTATGTACTACTCCTAGTCCTTCCAAAAATTGCCGAATCCACACAGCTTCCGTTGCAGCTTCAGACGCTTCAAGGTACTCTGCTTCTGTTGTAGAACCTACTGTAACGCTTTGCTTGAAACTCTTCCGGCAAACAGCTTCTCCATTCATCATATAAACATAGCCGGATTGGTCTTTCAAATCATCCCTATCTGTTTGGAAACTGGCATCCCTGTAACCCTTTACACGCAACTCAGTCTCACCTCCAAACACTAAGAACGAATACTTAGTCCTTCTCAAGTACTTAAGGATGTTCGTTAGGGCTATCCAGTGACTCTCACTTGGATTGGCTTGGTAACGACTTGTCATGCTCAAATCATATGCAACATCAGGACGAGTGCACAACATAGCATACATGATTGATCCTTGGATTTGGTAGCGCATTCTGACTTGCTAAAAGTGATCCCACTACCTATAAGAAGAAAGCTTCTCTTAGAGTCTTTCATGTTGAACCGATCAAAAATTTTATCAATATAAGTTTCTTGACTTAATGCTAGTATCCATCTAGATCTATCCCTATAAATCCGGATACCTAAGATGCGGTGGGCCTCTCCTAAGTCTTTCATTTGGAAATGAATCCCAAGCCACTCCTTCACAGAAGTGAGCATTGGAATATCATTCCCAATGAGTAGTATGTCATCTACATACAAGACTAGAAAGGTCACATTACTCCCACTAAACTTCATGTATAAACATGGTTCCTCGACACTCGAGTGAAACCATTTTGTTTAATTACATGATCGCAACGATGATTCCAACTCCTGGATGCTTGTTTAAGACCATAGATGGATCTCTTAAATTTGCATACCTTCTTAGGGTTTGATGGATCCATGATAAGTGATATTTTGTACTAATTTATCCCCCGTTTTAGCTCGGTTTCCATACGATTTATGCACTTTGTTAAGTGATTAACGAGCTAATATTACTATTCTAGTTGTTTTGCGTGTTTTGACTCGTTTTATAGGAAATGAAGCGGTTTTGCTATATTTTCCTAATTTATGAAGCAAAAGGCACTAGGATACGAGTTTTCAAGGAATTGATGATAGCCAGTTCACGATTTGATTACGATTCCGCTACATCCTTCCTCAATTGGATTTAATCTTGGACTTTGGCTTTGAACTTCAAAAGGAAACATCAACCCAAGCCAAAATAAGATCAGCCCAAGCCCAATTCCGTATTGCATTGGCCAAGACCAAGGCATAGGATTCCGTGCCTAAGATGAAAAGACGGAAAATCTATCTTACACATATACCCGATCAGATTGCCATTTACCCGATCGGGTATTTTTGCAAGTGGACGTTACTTGGCTCTTCTTCAACCGAGCTTAAATGAGTACATTAATGCTTTGACTTGGGTATGAATTTGGACGAGGGATCAGCAGCCATGCAGCCCTATAAAAGCCAATGATCATCACACAACTTAGCATCAACTTTTCCATCAACTTGCATACTTTCATAAACAATTTAGAGCATAATAATCTAGTAGTTTATTTCTTTCTCACAAGTTTAGAATATAGTTTATTTCTTAGTGTGTCTCTACTATTTTTTATAAGTTTTTTGTTATTGGGTTGGATAATTGTTCTTTACTTTATTTCTTACATAATCGCATTCCAATTACGGTAATTCTCTATCCTTGATTTACTTATGCAATTTTAACCATCATGAATTATAATCTCACTAGTATCATTCTCATAATATTGTTGTTGTTAGGAAATCAATCTAAAGTTAATCTAGTTAAAACCGAAATATTAGTTAACATATCACATTATAATTTACCTATTTATATAATCCTAAAAATTATCACTAAAATCATTATTAACATAATCACCATAATCACTTTAGTATTTATATTTCATAGTTTAATTTCATACATCTTTTTCTTATTAATTTACTTAATCGCATGATCACATAAATTAGACTTAATATTGTAAGATTAACATTGTGTAAATAAAATAAATAGAGTTGTAATATTGAAATGATTCACGACTTAAATGAATTAAAAGAAGAGTAGATACCATTTGAACCATCTAGTTGTTTCTTTCTTTAGTCGTGTCAAATTCTATAACTATGTTTACTGGCCATAAACAATTGTTTGTATTAGTCAATTTCTATCTTTATAACGAGAGTTGGGATGGGAATTAGGACTGCTAATAGGGGTTTAGTGACTTAACCATGCTGAGAGGACGTTAGGACCCACTAAAAGGTCGGTATGAATCTGATAAGTGAATATTTGTTTGATTTTAACCCCCAGTTTAGCTCGGTTTTGTATGTCATTTGTGCTTTGTTAAGCCATTTTATGAGCTAATATCGTCTTCTAGGCGAATTCCTGTGTTCTAACTTGTTTTGTAGGGAAAGTGACATTTCTACGCCCTTTTTCCATATTCCCGAGCATTTGCCTAGGACCCGACGATTCGAAGAAGAAAGCTTGACCATGTAAGGCATTTCAAGAAGGTTCACTAACTTAAGAGAGTGAAGAAGCAAAGACGGTTTCGTAGTTGTCGGAAGATCAATACGTTACGCGAAAGAAATCATCGCTTTAAATCAAACCCTATCAACAAACCCGACCCAAGAGGTCAAGGGGGATGTTGGAAGTCAAGTCAAAGCAAAGGGAGATGAAACGTTAGTCAAGAGCTTCCAGAAGACCACATACCCGATCGGGTAAGTGTGTACCCGATCGGGTATCCCTGCTGCTCCAAGCATGACGGCTCCTTCTTCCTTATTTTGTCCTATGTGTTTAATGCCCGACCTCTTCTCCACGAAATCCTAATACTATAAATAGATGCTCTAGCCTCACAACATCAACACACTATCCAATAGAACAATCTCTTACACAACATCTCTTTTCTTACATTTTCTCTTTAGGTTTAGTCTTCCTAGTTTAGGATATCTTCTACTTTTGTCTTTTGTTCTTAGTTTATTTCTGTCCATTTTATATCAAAACATTAATTTAGTTCAATAAGTATTTCAATCTTTGTAGTCTACTTTGTTGGGTACAAGAGTTGTAATTCAAGGTACGGTATTTCCATGCGAGGGATTTCTATTGTCGTTATCGCTTTCATTATTGATCGTCACCTAGGTATTCCTAATTTATCCTTTGTTTATTGTTCTTTATTGTTTCCCATTTGATTGTTATTCTCTATTCATATTACTTAGATTCGTTTTTATGTTGTTATAATAATAGTTTCATTTCTCATATTGTCATATAGTGTCGTTATTATCACCACATAGAGAGTCTAAATTATTGTTAAAATCAACTAAATATGCCATCCTTAACTTTCATTGTTAATATCATCGTAGACATAAACATATGAGTAGTCACCTTTTTAGGGTGTAAGGTAGCCATGTTAGATTGATTAAAAGATGATAATTGGATAAAAGAAATTGTGCTTTTAAAACATTGTGTCTATGCATGTTTGGACTTTAACGATAGTTGTCGATTCTTGATCACAATCATTGACTTGTATGGAATTCTTTTCCTAAGTAGACATACGAGATTTGAATAGACAAAGCATGACATAGTGGATTAAGACCTAGTAAATCGCATAAAAAGCCTGCTAGACCATCTGATCTATGATTGTAATGAACACACCATTCTTACGAACGCGCAATGAATTATTTGCATATCCTAAATCCAATTTCATCAATATGTCAATCTACATGTGTGAACCTACTTCCCTAGATGCTTCTCATTATTGTTAAATCATCATTTGCTTTATTGTTTTCATTTTAGTTTGCTCTTATTTTGTTTTTATTTATGTTCTTTATTAGTTTAGAATTCAAAACCTCAAAACCCAGAAAATTGTTAGATAAAACTCAATTGTGAGACGATTCACAATCCATAGGAAATACCATCTCCCTGAGGATCGACCCCTACTTCCCTAATTACATTAATTTGTTATTAGCCTAGTCTGGGTAATTTATCTTTGCATCGGGCTTGCGACAGGCCTGATCAAATTTTGGCGCCGTTGCCGGGGAGCACGGTTTAATTTTCCTTTTCTTGTGATTTTAATCACGATTAGTTTTATCTAGTCTTTAGGAACTCAAATTCCTTTAGACCTCTCTTGATTTTTCATCTTAGCTTTTCTATCTTATGCCCAGATCTTCTAGATTAGGGACCCCTATTCCTTTAGACCCTGAACTAGAAAGAACTCTGCGTAGGAAATTAAAGCTATTCAACGAAATTTCAAAAGCTTCTAATATTTCAAGTTTAGATCGTATTCGTGAGAAATACTCGGATATCTTACCTAATCTTGAAGGAGAAGAAGATCCATTCTCATCCCCATTTCAAAAAATCAATCAACTTTCAACCAACATTCCATCTTCATCTTCACAAGCAAAAATGGTTCGACTTTCCGACCATTCTAAACCCACCGCAGATACACTTCCAAAGGGTATCGCTACACCTCAAATTACTGCCCAAAACTTCGAAATCAAACCTGCCTTCATCAATCTAATAGAAAGAAATCAATTTGGTGGCAATGCCACAGAAGATCCCAACCTTCATATCCAAAACTTCTGTGGCTATTGCTCCACGATTAGACAAACTGGAGTATCCCAAGAACAGATTAGGGAAATGCTCTTTCCCTTCTCTTGAAGAGAAAAGGCAAAACTCTGGATCAATAGTCTTGACCGAGTTGCCTTAGGAATAGTCGACTGGGATGGTCTAGCTCTTGCTTTCTATCAAAAGTACTTCCCACCAGAACGAACCACACTCTTACGAAGTCAAATTACTGGATTCCGTCAGAGAGGCGACGAAAGCCTTTATGAGGCATGGGAAAGGTACAAAGAATTACAAAGAGAATTCCCTCATCATGGCCTTGATTCATGGTTCTTGGCTATCACATTCTACAACGGTTGTTGTGGCGAATCGCGTCGTATCCTCGACTCCGCTAACAATGGTCGTTTCGATCAAATCGATGTAGAGATAGCTAGTGCGACTATCGAGTCAATGGCAATCCACGATTCTCAGTATAGCAACTCGCGTGCTATACCGCTCAAAGCCAAGCAGGATGATTCAAGTAAAGTAGCACTCCTGGAAGCCCAATTAGCCCTTCTGCAGCAACAAGTAGGAAGCTCTTCCCAATCCAAGGAGCATATCAACGTCACTAACCACATAGTGGTATGTGAGACATGTGGGATTGGAGGGCATAGTTTTCAAGAATGTAGAAGTTCAATAGAGCAAGTCAATGCCTATCAAGGATATAGGCAAGGCAACGCTTTCTCAAACTTCTATAACGAAAACACAAAAAACCACCCATTTTTGTCCTACAAAAGTACCAACGTTCAAAATCCCCACCAACAAATCCAACAACCATTCATACCACACCAACAAAAGCCTTACAATCCACCTGGTTTTCAAAACCAGAGACCTTCATTCCAACCTAACTTCAATCAACCATACCAAAATCAACCTCAACACCAACCACCTCAAATTCAAGGCCAACCAAATGACTCAAGCTTGAGCAAAATTGAATCCATGCTTCTACAAGTTGTTCAAAAACAAGATTCAATGTTTGCTCAACTTCAAAAGAGTGATCAAGCTCAAAATGCTGCCATCAAAATGCTTGAAACTCAAATGGCCCAATTAGCTGCCTCTAATGCCCAAAGAAAACAAGGCCAACTCCCACCTCATGGTGAGCAACCGAGGGACACCGCAAATGCTATCACCCTTAGGAGTGGTACCACTTATACGGAACCTCAGCAACCCAAAGAACCAACAGTTGAGCCTTCACAAGTAGAAAGCAAAAAAGATTCCCAACCGTCCACCGCTAAGGAAGCGCAAGACAAACATTAAAAGAAGGATCAACTTGAAAAGGAACCCATCAAAATTAAAGTTCCATTTCCCCAACGTTTGAGGAGAAATCATAAGGAAACCCAGTTCGGTAAATTCATGGAAGTAGTCAAAAACCTCCAAGTAACGGTTCCCTTCACTGAATTAATCACTCAAATCCCTTCTTACACAAAATTTATGAAGGATATCTTAACAAAGAAGAGGACTCTAGATGATGTTGAAATCATCGCATTCACCGCTGAATGCAGTGCGTTATTGCAAAATAAGTCCCCTCCTAAGTTAAAGGATCCTGGTAGTTTCTCTATACCTTGCACTATAGGCACCTACACTATTGATAAAGCTTTATGCGATCTAGGTGCTAGTGTAAGCGTTATGCCCTATTCCATTTGCGAAAAATTGAATATGGGAGTTCTGAAATGCACAAGTATCACCCTGCAAATGGCAGATCGTTCTCTAAAACAACCTATGGGAGTTTTAGAAGATGTACCTGTTAAAGTAGGAAGATTTTTTATTCCAGTCGATTTCATAGTGTTAGATAAGGCTGAAGATTCGCAAATCCCTATCATTTTAGAAAGGCCATTTCTGCACACTGCGGGAGCAGTAATCGATGTCAAGAATGGAAAATTGACACTAGAAGTAGGTGATGATAAAGTCACCTACAACTTAAACAGTGCGATGAAGAGCCCTATGCTTGAAGAGCCTTGCTGTTTCCTTGACATTGTCGACTCAATCATTGATGAATCTCTTTATCCATCAATAATTGAGGATCCTTTAGAAGCAATTTTATTGTTAGAAGATATCTCTGAGAATGACAATTTTGAGATCAGTGAGCTGGAAAGGGACCTGACTGGTAAAGAGATACCGTCTGAAGAAGTTGAGGAGTTTATAAGCTTAATTGATGCTCCTGCCAAGGCAGAAGTACATAAACCTGAACTTAAACCTCTTCCCTCAAATCTAAAATATTCTTTTTGAGATGAGTCTGAATATTGCCCAGTCATAGTGAGTGCTCTCCTAGATGAAAATCAGTTAAACTCACTATTGACTATCTTGAGAAAACATAAGAAGGCAATAGGTTATAAACTTGATGATCTGAGTGGTATAAGCCCCGACTTTTGCATGCATAGAATCAACTTAGAAGAAGGTCAAAGACCTTGTGTTCAAGGTCAACGCCGTCTTAATCCCAACATGCAAGAAGTAGTTAAAACTGAAGTTATGAAATTACTAGATGCTGGCATAATCTATGCAATTTTTGACTCAAAATGGGTTAGCCCTGTCCAAGTTGTTCCCAAGAAAGGAGGAACAACAGTAGTCAAGAATGAAAGGAATGAGCTCATCCCCACAAGGATTGTGACGGGATAGCGTATGTGCATTGCCTACAGAAAGTTGAATCAATCAACTCGAAAAGATCACTATCCTCTGCCCTTCATTGATCAAATGCTAGAGAGGTTAGCTTGCCACAAATATTTCTGTTATCTAGATGGTTACTCAGGATTTTTCCAAATTCCTATCCACCCTGAGGACCAAGAGAAAACCACCTTCACCTGTTCCTATGGTACTTTTGCTTATCGCCGAATGCCATTTGGCCTGTGTAATGCACCTGCAACTTTCCAGCGTTCCATGACTAGTATCTTTTCCGATTTTGTTGAGACTATCATGGAAGTATTCATGGACGACTTTAGCGTCTATGGCATTTCCTTCGATAATTGTTTGACAAATCTATCGAAAGTTCTAAAACACTGTGAAGAAGTCGATCTTGTTCTCAATTGGGAAAAGTGTCACTTCATGGTGAACGAATGTGTAGTTTTAGGACACATCATTTCTGAAAGAGGTATTGAAGTGGATCGAGCTAAGATCCAAGTTATTGAACAACTGCCGCCACCTGATAATGTAAAAGGAATCAGGAGTTTCCTTGGCCACGCCGGTTTCTACCGACGGTTTATTAAAGATTTTTCTAAAATAGCCAAGCCCCTGACTGAGCTCCTTTTTAAGGATGCGCCTTTTAATTTCACGAAGGAATGCCTTGAGGCATTCAACAAAATCAAACGCGCTCTATTCACCGCACCTATAATCCAGTCACCTGATTGGAATCTTCCATTTGAACTTATGTGCGATGCGAGTGATTATGCCGTTTGAGTTGTTTTAGGGCAAAGAAAGGAAAAGTTCCTTCATGCAATTTATTATGCTAGTAAAACCTTAGATCCTGCCCAAATCAACTATGCCACCACTGAAAAAGAACTTCTTGCCATTGTCTACGCCTTAGACAAATTCCGTTCTTACCTTATAGGATAGAAAGTAATTGTTTACACTGACCATGCTGCTTTGAAATATCTGCTTTCAAAGAAAGAGGCAAAACCTCGACTTATCCGATGGATCTTACTCCTTCAAGAGTTTGATCTAGAGATCCGGGATAAGAAAGGAGCAGAAAATGTAGTCGCTGACCATCTTTCGAGGATAAGAGTAACTGAAATAGGATTGCCAACACCAATTAATGACTCATTTACTGATGATTCATTGATGGCGATTACTTACTCTTCTCCTTGGTATGCTGATATGGCCAATTTTCTTGTCAGTCGACAGCTACCTTCTGACCTTTCTTATAACCAAAGGAAGCGATTTTTGCATGATGCAAAATTCTTTGTTTGGGATGACCCTTATCTTTTCAAGCAGTGTTCTGATGGTCTTTATAGACGATGTATCCCCCAGTGGGAAGTTAAAGGAGTTTTAGAAGGATGCCACTCATCTGCTTATGGTGGTCATCATGGTCCGTCCAAGACCGTAGCCAAAGTCTTGCAATCCGGGTTTTTCTGGCCCTCGATGTTTAAAGATTCAAAAGATTTTGTTATGGCTTGTGACGCTTGTCAACGAATGGGTCAAATATCCAAGAGACATGAAATGCCTCAAAACAGCATATTAGAAGTTGAAATATTTGATGTCTGGGGTATTGACTATCAAGGACCATTCCCTTCTTCTAACGGAAATCGTTACATCTTAGTCGCTGTTGACTATGTTTCTAAGTGGGTAGAAGCAATTGCCACTCCGACTAATGATGCTAGAGCTCTAATACGGCTATTTAAGAAGATCATCTTTCCACGTTTTGGTGTACCCAGAGCCGTGATTAGTGATCGAGGAACTCATTTTGGAGAAAAGCAGTTAGACACTCTGCTTTCCAAATATGGTGTGTATCACAGACGAGGATTAGCCTACCACCCTCAGACCAGCGATCAAGTAGAAGTCTCAAATAGAGAGTTGAAAACAATTCTTCAGAAAGTAGTCTCAAGATCTAGAACTGATTGGAGTAATAAGCTCGATGACACCTTGTGGGCTTATCGCACAGCTTTCAAAACCCCGATTGGAACATCTCCTTATCGATTGGTTTATGGAAAGGCCTGTCATCTTCCTGTCGAGTTAGAGTATAAAGCTTACTGGGCTATCAGAGAACTCAACTTAGACACTAAGCTTAGCGCTGATACAAGACTTTTGCAACTCAACGAGCTAGAGGAATTTCGTTTCCAAGCTTATGAGAATTCTAGGATCTAAAAGGAAAAAACGAAGCGTTGGCACGACAAGAGGATAAGGAAGAAAGAATTTAATGTCGGTGACCAAGTACTTCTTTTCAACTCCCGTTTGAAAATTTTTCCGGGAAAACTTCGATCCCGATGGTTTGGACCATTCACTGTCTCATATGTGAGCAAGTACGGCTATGTGGAACTAATGACTAGCAATGGTGAGAAATTCAAAGTTAATGGACACAGACTGAAACTCTACTATAGCAATTCTATCATTGGATGATTAGATATTGTCTATACGGAGCATCCATCCCCATGATTTCATAGAAAAATTCGTCGAGCAAGACGTTAAACAAGCGCTTCTCGGGAGGCAACCCCTGTTTTCCCTTTTTGCATTTCTTATTTTTACTTTTTCCCTTTTTACGTTGTTTTGTTAGATTTCTTTGTAGATGAAAGAGTTTTTGAAGAATCTCTGACGACCTTCCTTGTCATGTCCAAAAGGCTAGCTTAGGGGAGTCCGCACTAGCTAGTACACTTCATTCTTCTTTCATTTTTCCTTTCTTCCCATTAAGCATCTCATTGCATATTTAGATTTTGTGCTCACATTGAGGACAATGTGATGTTTAGCTTGGGGGAGGGATTGCATTTTCCCATTTTGCATTTTAGTTATATTTTTCAAATTTTGAATAAGATAGAAAAGATTTTAGAGAGAAGATTTTGAACACAATTGAATGCTTTTCATGCTTTGCTTGCTTGTTTACTATGCTATCATGTTACATTTCCCAAACTTAGAACTTTCAAAAGATAATGATTCAATATTCATTGAATTTTGCATACATGGGGAAGTCTTGTACACAGTAGGCATGGAATGAATCTATAGATGAGTACGCTTGATCTTGACATTTGGCAAACTACATATATTGTAAGGTAGAACCTCCTTAGACTGGTACATCCATACCCAGTCTCATCTAGGTGTGTGTAGTTCTCCTTGTGATGTGTGTCATGTCAAAACGCATAAGTATGGTTCTCATTTCATTTCTATAAGCATTGCATTCATGATTCACTAAGATTTGAAGCCTTTTTCACTTTGAATTACCCCTCAAAATTAGCCCTTCATACAAGTGCTTCACAAAATAATAGCTACATGCAAAAACTGCCTACCTTTTGAGCTAGTAGCTAGACTATGGTGTATGGGTGCTCTTTTGAGAAGATATTCTTATCTGTTAAAGTGAATTTGGAAGAACGAAAAGCTCAGGAAGTGAAGTTATGTTCAAAAGAAAAGAAAAGAAAAAATGATGAAAAAAATCGGAAAATATCGAAAAAAGAGAAAAAAAAAAGAAAAAGAAATAAAAGAAGAAGTGGTGAGTATCTCCTCAAAAATGTCAAATCAATAGAAGGAGTTCACTCTTGTGTTTCGTGAGTAATAAGCCAATCTGTTCCTTCTGGCTTCGTTTTTCGTCTTTTGGAATTAATCGAAAGTTTGGATTGAGTATTCATTTATCATTGGTCAGTTGCTAGCTCATCCTAACCTTCACATGACCATAACTATTTGTCCACCTTTCACCCATTTCCCAAAGCCTTCTTCTTATTTTTTGGCTTCTTTTCTATGTGCATTGTGATCTTTGACTTGTGTTTTGAATTGTTTACCATATTAGACTGCGGACACATTTTCATAAGTCGTAGATAGGTGAGTGTCTCAAAAACATTTACACATACAGAAATCACCTTTTACATACATTGAGTGTTCGAGTGTACCGTGAGAGTCCATATGTCAAAAGATCATGCAAGAGCCGAAAATCTATAGTGAAATTCTTTGTGCTACGCCGTTATGTAAATCTCAGCCATGTTTATGTATCATTCTTGCCCACGCTGTTTTTGGGTTATGATTAATTATGTTTTCAAAGTCTTACGTTGAGATTTGTTTCTTGATGGTATAGTAGCCAATGCTTGCAACCTTGTCCTGGTATTGTTTGTTATGTTTGCTTGAGGACAAGCAAAGGTTTAGCTTGGGGGAGTTTGATAAGTGAATATTTGTATGATTTTAACCTCCACTTTAGCTCGGTTTTGTATGTCATTTGTGCTTTGTTAAGCCATTTTATGAGCTAATATCGTCTTCTAGGCGAATTCCTGTGTTCTAACTTGTTTTGTAGGGAAAGTGACATTTCTACGCCCTTTTTCTATATTCCCGAGCATTTGCCTAGGACCCGACGATTCAAAGAAGAAAGCTTGACCATGTAAGGCATTTCAAGAAGGTTCACTAACTTAAGAGAGAGAAGAAGCAAAGACGGTTTCGTAGTTGTCGGAAGATCAATCAGTTAGGCGAAAGAAATCATCGCTTTACATCAAACCCTATCAACAAACCTGACCCAAGAGGTCAAGGGGGATGTTGGAAGTCAAGTCAAAGCAAAGGAAGATGAAACGTTAGTCAAGAGCTTCCAGAAGACCACATACCCGATCGGGTAAGTGTGTACCCGATCGGGTATCCCTGCTGCTCCAAGCATGACGGCTCCTTCTTTCTTATTTTGTCCTATGTGTTTAATGCCCGACCTCTTCTCCACGAAACCCTAATACTATAAATAGATGCTCTAGCCTCACAACATCAACACACTATCTAATACAACAATCTCTTACACAACATCTCTTTTCTTACATTTTCTCTTTAGTTTTAGTCTTCCTAGTTTAGGATATCTTCTACTTTTGTCTTTTGTTCTTAGTTTATTTCTGTCCATTTTATATCAAAACATTAGTTTAGTTCAATAAGAATTTAAATCTTTGTAGTCTACTTTGTTGGGTACAAGAGTTGTAATTCAAGGTACGGTATTTCCATGCGAGGGATTTCTATTGTCGTTATCGCTTTCATTATTGATCGTCACCTAGGTATTCCTAATTTATCCTTTGTTTATTGTTCTTTATTGTTTCCCATTTGATTGTTATTCTCTATTCATATTACTTAGATTCGTTTTTATGTTGTTATAATAATAGTTTCATTTCTCATATTGTCATATAGTGTCATTATTATCACCACATAGAGAGTCTAAATGATTTTTAAAATCAACTAAATATGCCATCCTTAACTTTCATTGTTAATATCATCGTAGACATAAACATAATCATGAGTGAGTAGTCACCTTTCTAGGGTGTAAGGTAGCCATGTTAGATTGATTAAAAGATGATAATTGGATAAAAGAAATTGTGCTTTTAAAACATTGTGTCTATGCATGTTTGGACTTTAACGATAGTTGACGATTCTTGATCACAATCATTGACTAGTATGGAATTCTTTTCCTAAGTAGACATACGAGATTTGAATAGACAAAGCATGACATAGTGGATTAAGACCTAGTAAATCGCATAAAAAGCCTGCTAGACCATCTGATCTATGATTGTAATGAACACACCATTCTTACGAACGCGCAATGAATTATTTGCATATCCTAAATTCAATTTCATCAATATGTCAATCTACATGTGTGAACCTACTTCCCTAGATGCTTCTCATTATTGTTCATTCAACATTTGCTTTATTGTTTTCATTTTAGTTTAGAATTCAAAACCTCAAAACCCTGAAAATTGTTAGATAAAACTCAATTGTGAGACGATTCACAATCCATAAGGAAATACCATATCCCTGAGGATCGACCCCTACTTCCCTAATTACATTAATTTGTTATTAGCCTAGTCTGGGTAATTTATCTTTGCATCGGGCTTGCGACATGCCTGATCAGAATCCGAAAGGAATATACCGCTACAAGGCCTAGACAATCATAGTAATTCTAAATGTTGGTATCAATGAAACTTTTAATTAGTTTTACATGTATTTCTCTTTCACTATTTCTATTTGATTAGTTAGTTTATTTTAACGTTTTAGATAGTTTATTTTATTGTTATCTAGTTAGTTTACTTTATTATTATTATCTAGTTTATTAGTCTATTTAGATAGCCTTTCAATATTGTCATTTAAATATCGCTTTAGTTAGATTTTAAATACTGTCACTTGGATCAGAATACTTCCCCGATCGGGTACGTGACAATCCGATCGGGTAAGTCCTCTGTTTTGAGTTTTACATTCTGCAATTTACATATTTGTCATTTACATACCGTCGTTTACATACTTGTCATTTTATTTTATGTTAATAGTTTAGACCACCACCTCAAATGACTCGAAATTAAATGAAAATCATTCCATAGCAATTCATAGTTAACACGTACTCCCTGAGGATCGACACCCTACTTCCCTAATTACATTCCTTACGTTGTTAGCCTAAGTGCGGGTCATTATTTTTGTATCGGGACCGCGACACAACTCGATCAAATTTTGGCGCCGTTGCCGGGGAGCACGGTTTTGTTTATCTATGAATTGTTGGTTTTTGTTCATCATTTCTACCATTCTTTGGTGCAACCGTACCTAAATCGTTACTAACTTTCATTTTTGTGTTTTTTTTCTTGTAGGTTGACAAAAATTGTACTAACAAGGGAAGATCCAAGGTACCGGGTTTTTGAGCTCGCTAGTGGGATCCTAAGGGTCCATTTGACTTTGATTGCTCTCATCGAGGGTAACCAATTTAGTGGAAAACCAAACGAAAACCCGTCACACCATCTACAAACCTTTTGTGAATTGTGTCAAACCTTTGTGAGGGAGGGAATCACCCAAAACGAAATTAGAGAAACACTTTTTCCTTTATCACTAAAGGGAGAAGCTAAATGGTGGTTCACCCGTCGTTTAAAGGAAGCCACAAGACCTATGCAGTGGGAAGAGATTGTCATCGCTTTTCACCGTAGGTTTAGATCAAATTTGTCAAACCTATCAACTAAATCACAAAAAGAAATTGGGGAAGGTTCACAAACCAATGGGGGAGAGAGAAAGAAGAGTCGAGTGGAAACTTCAAATGATGTTGACACTACAATTTCCTTAGCCTGTCCCGTTCAATCCACGAAACCACCCCAAAAAGCACTTTATATCCCCCAAAAGTTTTCAACCCATTTACCTCACTTACAACACCTTGTGAACTTTGTGGTGTATTCGCATTAAGTTGCTATAGATGTTGGCAAAAGGTAAATGAGAAAATTCAAGGACGAATCAAGCTACAAGGAGCTCAAATCCCTTCATAAGGCTTAAGGAGGGATAGCAAAACAAAGTCTAGCATGACTCAAAAATGCGCTTGTCGGGAGGCAACCCGTCTTTTTCTTTTCTTTTTCTTTATGCATTCTTTATTTCTCCTATTAGACAATGATTTTAATTTGGACTATTTTATTTGGACTCTATTTTTGGATTTTGTGTTGTAATAGTTAGGAGCAATTTTTCGTTTTACTTGTTATTATGCATATCTAGTATATCGTTTTTCATACTTAGAATCAGAGGACTTATTGAAACAAGAAGGAGCTATCCTTGGCCCAAGTTGTCAAGATCACTAAGGTTATTAAGTATGTGCAAGGACATAGCCAAAAGGTAAGAGCAAGTGGCAAAGAAAATAGAAACAAAAACCGGACCAGCAAGTTTCCCCGATCGGATTGCCATATACCCGGTCGGGTAAATTGGCTGCTTCGTATTTTGCGCCAATTTCTTCTATAAAACCCACTTGCTACCCTTTGCTTGCTGCCTTATACCCGTGTTCTTCAATTTCAAAGCTCAAAATCCTCTCAAAACCTTCAATTCTTAGTCTTTTCTTACAAAATTTGTTCCTATAGTTCATCAAGAGCAACTTCTAAGCATCATCAAGTAAGTTATTTCTACTTTAGTTACTTCAATCTCTCTATATTTTTCAGAAATCCAACATGAACAAACCCTAACTCAAATTTGGGGGTTCTTGATTTTGATTGCAAAACTTGTTTCAATTGGATTTCTAATGATTCTTACATGCTATAGAGTGAATTTTAGTGATTAATTAGGATGATTACTATGATTTGGATGCCCATATACTAATTAGGATACTCATCTTTACTATATGCTAAGAACTTTTGCTTAAGTGGTAGTATAATGCTTGAATTCATGCTTTATACTATAAATCTTAGCGTGTTAATTAGCATTAGTACCCTTAGGTAGTAGCCAAACTCATGATTCAAGTGTATGTTGCTCATCTTAGTGACATATTGTTGTGCTTAAAACATCCATTTGTGCTCAAAAGATAGCATGACAATGTTTCACTAAAGTCACTATGCTTGAATGTGTGCTGAAAGCTTAGTATTATAATACTCATGCTATCCAACTTGTGCTTATGAATGAAGTGTTTTAATACTAGTTATTTGTAGAAAATGGCACCTACATTACGGAAAACAAAGAGGGCAAGAACCTCCACTCAAGGAGAGAGTAGTAGAGCACAAGAAGAAGATATTGAAATGCTTGAAGCAAATGCTCAACCCGAAAATCAAGGAGATGCTATGCATGATCCTAACTTTCCGGATGTAGAATTTAGCTCACACAAGTAATGGCAAAATTGGTGTATACTTAAAAGCAAAGGTATGAGGGCTACCAAGTTCCTCAATGTCTCTTCTTTAAGGCATATGAAACTTCATGAACATGTTAAAGTGTTATTTCGGGGTCTAGGTATGAGTGCTAGCATGAACTTTAGCTATGAGACCTACCCTCAATTAACCCTTGAATTCTTAAGCTCTTTTGAGTTACATAGGTCTAGAAATAGAAACACCATGCCTCAAGTTCAGTTTCGTTTGTTTAATGATAATTATAATATGAACTTGGAGAACTTTGCTAGAGTGTTTGGTCTCACAAGTGAAGATACTGTTACCTCACCTCCAAAAGGCTTTGATATTAGCCTGCTTTGGAGTGCTATTTCGACTTACCCTGTCTCTCGTTGGGACTATGTCCCACACCAACATATACATCATCCCGCCATTAGAATCTGGCAAAGATTCATGGGATGGACCTTTTTGGGTCGTGCTGAGCCTCATTTGGTGAGACGAGTGGAGTTAGAAATGTTAGGAGGATTTTTGAATGTAAATGGTGATGAACCATGGTCTGTTAGTATACCGTATCATTTTGCTGTTCAGTTGACCAAAGCTATTAATCCTAAGAACACTGCCATTGTCTATGGAGGTCTTATCACTCAACTTGCTATGCGAGTTTGTGGTTTTAACCAAGCCACCACCGACCTCCAGGCCTTGACTACACCTCCCACCGAGATGGGAAATGGGTTGGATTTTGCTTATTTTGTTCAGCTCAACTAGTTTTGAGTCTCTCACCCCCATATGATTTGGAGGATAACTGGCTGTGATTCGGTCAAGTTGACCGCCGAGGTAGAGCAAATTCCATTTCTTCGGCAGCGTCCTCAACTTCAAGAGGGTGAGGCTATCTTACCCCGACCTACTTACTACCTTCCTGTTGGGGATATTACCCACATTGACCCCCTGTTCAACTTAGATCCCGCCGCCCTGAGGTAGGATCATCCTCTCACTCGTCCCATGCTGGGGGCGATGTGACCGCCATGTTTGAAGCCCTAACCTTGTCCGTTAATAGAATTCAGTCCGACCAGCAGCTTGCTTTGCACCCCATCTATGATCACTTTGCTAGGCAAGGTGTGATTAGACCTGAGGGCCCCCACCCGTCTTTTTATACTTGGCCCGAAGGGGGGTATGGTACTACTTATGATGCAGGTGTGCAGCAGACCGGACCGGATTACTGTGGAACTGACTATGGCGTCGAGAGTTTTAGGGGTTATAGAGGTGAGTTTGGAGATCACCAAGTAGAGGAGTACCAGTCCTTAGGAGACAGCAACCCAACCGGGATCATTGCTTCTCGTGGTAGCTATTATTCTGCAGATGATACCTACTACACAAACGCTTCTGGATCCGCATCCGAGCCACCTCCTTCTGAGAGGAGAGGCCGTAGCTGGTGGCCTTTGTTATTTGATGATGAGCTCCCCTTGTTTATAACTAGCTTGGGGGAGGCTAGACATTTTGTAAGAATTTTCTTTCTTTCCGTTCTTTCTTTTACATTTTTCGTTTTATTTTAGCCCTTTTCCCGTTAGAATTTCATATCGTTTTTCTGTTCCATGTGCTATCAACCGTCTTTCGGTTTGTTTCTGTTATAATTACCTGCACATTGAGGACAATGTGAAGTTTTAGCTTGGGGGAGGATTTGCATTTAGGAACTGCATTTAGGATTGCATTTAGATTTTTAGTTTTCTTTTTAGTTTATTTTCTTTAAATTTTCTTAGTTTCTTTTTAGTTTTTTTTTTTAAAAAAAAAAATCGAAAAAAACTCAAAACACAAAAAGAAAAGATCATTTCCATCTTACATTTCTCATTTTATAGTTTTTATAAGCTGATGTTTCGTTTTATTATGAGGAATTATGCATTCATGGGGATGTCTTGTACACAGTAGGTAGGAAATTGTATTTGGACTTAATTAAGCTTGATCTTGACTTTGGCAAGCTACTCATATTTTAAGGTAGAGCCTCCAGTGGTCGGTACATCTGAACCCGATCCCAGTTTTGGAGTGAGTAGTTTCTCCTTATAGTTTGTGTTACATCAAAACGCATAAGTATGGTTTTTATTCCATTTTCTATAAGTATTACTGTCATGATCTACATTTTGAAGCCATTCAATCTCTTGTTCACATTTCGCAAAAACACCCTTCTTCCTAGCTACATTATAATATCGCCTACCCTTGTTGAGCTAGTAACCAACTATATGTGTAGGGGTGTTCTGTGCTTTTGCAATGTTCTGATAATGCCACCATTTGGTGTGAACTTGTCTCGGGATTGCTGATTCCCAAGTTTTGATGTGAAAGAGAAAAAGAAAAAAAAAAGAGCTTTGAAAGAACGATGAAAAATGAAAATTGAAATTGAAAAGCTCAAAAAGAAAGAAAGAAAAAAAAAAAGAAAAAAGAAAAAGAGGAAAAACGCTTCCATGAAAAGAAAAGAAAGAAAAATTATGGGAAGTCGTAACTTGATTCTAATGTTTAATAAGCCAATATGCTGCTTTTGGCTTTGACTTTTGTTGATGGGAATTGGTATGATTTGGATTAAGTATCCGCTGCACATTTGGTTATTACTAGCTTGACTTTAAGCTCCACATGACCAAAATCATTTGTCCACTTTCTTACCCAAATTTCCCAAGCCTATTCTTTACTTTTCTAATGCTTCCTACATTATATTTTGATCATGATTAGTTTTACTTAATGGTTTTGGATTGTCTACCATACTAGACTGCGGGCACATTCTTATAAGTTGTAGATAGGTGAGTGTCACTTCAAATTTAAACCAATATTTCCTATTTTACAAAAATTTGAGTGAAGAGTGTACCGTAAGAGTCCATTGTCAAAAAAGATCATGCAAGAGCTGAAAAGGTCCAAGGAATATTTTCTATGCTGCGCCGTTATGTAAATCTCAACCATGATTCGCATTTTCCTTCGCCCTTGTTGCTGCGGGGTTATGATTCATCTACTTGTAAGAGCTTACTTTTTAAGATTTGTATGATAGATTGATCATTGTTAGCTACCCTTGTCCTAGTTATGATTGTTATGTTTGCTTGAGGACAAGCAAGGGTTTAGCTTGGGGGAGTTTGATAAGTGATATTTTGTACTAATTTATCCCCCGTTTTAGCTCGGTTTCCATACGATTTATGCACTTTGTTAAGTGATTAACGAGCTAATATTACTATTCTAGTTGTTTTGCGTGTTTTGGCTCGTTTTATAGGAAATGAAGCGGTTTTGCTATATTTTCCTACTTTATGAAGCAAAAGGCACTAGGATACGAGTTTTCAAAGAATTGATGATAGCCAGTTCACGATTTGATTACGATTCCGCTACATCCTTCCTCAATTGGATTTAATCTTGGACTTTGGCTTTGAACTTCAAAAGGAAACATCAACCCAAGCCAAAAGAAGATCAGCCCAAGCCCAATTCCGTATTGCATTGGCCAAGACCAAGGCATAGGATTCCGTGCCTAAGATGAAAAGACGGAAAATCCATCTTACACATAGACCCGATCGGATTGCCATTTACCCGATCGGGTGTTTCTGCAAGTGGACGTTACTTGGCTCTTCTTCAACCGAGCTTAAATGAGTACATTAATGCTTTGACTAGGGTATGAATTTGGACGAGGGATCAGCAGCCATGCACCCCTATAAAAGCCAATGATCATCACACAACTTAGCATCAACTTTTCCATCAACTTACATACTTTCATAAACAATTTAGAGCATAATAATCTAGTAGTTTATTTCTTTCTCACAAGTTTAGAATATAGTTTATTTCTTAGTGTGTCTCTACTATTTTTTATAAGTTTTTTGTTATTGGGTTGGATAATTGTTCTTTACTATATTTCTTACATAATCGCATTCCAATTACGGTAATTCTCTATTCTTGATGTACGTATGCAATTTTAACCATCATGAATTATAATCTCACTAGTATCATTCTCATAATATTGTTGTTGTTAGGAAATCAATCTAAAGTTAATCTAGTTAAAACCGAAACATATCACATTATAATTTACCTAATCATATATAATCCTAAAAATTATCACTAAAATCATTATTAACATAATCACCATAATCACTTTAGTATTTATATTTCATAGTTTAATTTCATACATCTTTTTCTTATTAATTTACTTAATCGCATGATTACATAAATTAGACTTAATATTGTAAGATTAACATTGTGTAAATAAAATAAATAGAGATGTAATATTGAAATGATTCACGAGTTAAATGAATTAAAAGAAGAGTAGATACCATTTGAACCATCTAGTTGTTTCTTCCTTTGGACGTGTCAAATTCTATAACTATGTTTAGTGGCCATAAACAATTGTTTGTATTAGTTAATTTCTATCTTTATAACGAGAGTTGGGATGGGAATTAGGACTGCTAATAGGGTTTTAGTGACTTAACCATGCTGAGAGGACGTTAGGACCCACTAAAAGGTCGGTATGAATCCGAAAGGAATATACCGCTACAAGGCCTAGACAATCATAGTAATTCTAAATGTTGGTATCAATGAAACTTTTAATTAGTTTTACATGTATTTCTCTTTCACTATTTCAATTTGATTAGTTAGTTTATTTTAACGTTTTAGATAGTTTATTTTATTGTTATCTAGTTAGTTTACTTTATCGTCTTTCTATTTCTGTTCTTAGATAGTTTACTTTATTATTATTATCTAGTTTATTAGTCTATTTAGATAGCCTTTCAATATTGTCATTTAAATATCGCTTTAGTTAGATTTTAAATACTGACACTTGGATCAGAATACTTCCCCGATCGGGTACGTGACAAT
This sequence comes from Heliosperma pusillum, assembly GCA_022085475.1. Classification (NCBI taxonomy): domain Eukaryota; kingdom Viridiplantae; phylum Streptophyta; class Magnoliopsida; order Caryophyllales; family Caryophyllaceae; genus Heliosperma; species Heliosperma pusillum. The sequence goes on from JAIUZE010005550.1 coordinate 67,097, forward strand.
CCGATCGGGTAAGTCCTCTATTTTGAGTTTTACATTCTGCAATTTACATATTTGTCATTTACATACCGTCGTTTACATACTTGTCATTTTATTTTATGTTAATAGTTTAGACCACCACCTCAAATGACTCGAAATTAAATGAAAATCATTCCATAGCAATTCATAGTTAACACGTACTCCCTGAGGATTGACACCCTACTTCCCTAATTACATTCCTTACGTTGTTAGCCTAAGTGCGGGTAATTATTTTTGTATCAGGACCGCGACACAACTCGATCAATCCACAAAACCTTCAGGTTGTGTCATGTACACTTCCTCTTCTAGAATCCCATTCAAGAAGGCGGTTTTGATATCCATTTGCCAAATCTCATAATTCTGAAATGCGGAAACTGCTAAGATATTCGTTATGGATCGAAGCATGGCGACTGGGGTGAAGGTTTCGTCATAATGAAGACCATGTACTTGGGTGAAACCTTTTGCCACCACTCTAGCTTTGTAAACATCATTATGTTCATCTATGCCGCTTTTGATCTTATAGATCCACTTACACTGAAGAGGACTTACCTCCTTAGGTAAATCCACCAAGTCCTATACTTTATTGTCGTACATAAGATCCATTTCGAATTGCATGGCTCCTAGCCATAGCTTTGAGTCGGGACTAGAAATGGCTGCTTTGTAGGTAGTAGGTTTGTTACTTTCAAAAAGTAACACATTGTGGTCACCATCTTCCTCTATAATAACAAGGTATCTTTCGGATTGATGACTAATTCTACTTGACCTCCTAGGTTCTGAAGAAATTATGACCGCATTAGACGAAGAGGGAACGTTTTCCTCGTTTTCCTCTATCTCCTTTTCGGTTTGTGGCTCTTGGACTTCGTCAAGTTCAAATTTTCTCCCACTATGTCTTTTCGAAATAAAATTGTTTTCTAAAAGGACTGCATCACGAGACATAAACACTTTGTCCTCGTGTTTATTGTAGAAGTAAATTACTCATTCAAGCATTCCTACAAACACCTTGTGCGCACAAAACAAGTAGACTACCAAAAGACTTAATATTTATGCCCAATTACCATAATCGCCCATAAACCTACATTAAATCCCTCATCTTACCATAGCAATACACTACTCACTCATATTAATGAAGGAAAGTATTAAAGATGAAGACTTTGATATGAAATAAACAAGAGAAGACATATTCAACATAAAAACTAGATAAATAAACAAGCACAAGTAATTAAAAGACAAGTAATGAAATAAAGATGAGAAATTGTACCAAAACTTGTAAGAAAGGATGAAACTTGGATTAATAATCAAATAAGAGTCTCCTCTTGTTTTCAAATTACAACCCAATTGTTCACTAATAAATAAGAGAAAGACTAGATCAAACAATAACTAACTAGGAAATTGAGTAATTATCACTAATTAAAAGAGATTAGAGTACTAATTAGGGAAATAGTTCTTACTAATTACTAGAGTTCTTGCCTAGGGTTGTGTGTCTAGGATGAATTAGGAGAGGGGTATTTATAGGTTGGTGGGAATAGGGGGTCAAAAGAAGAAGAAAAGAAATTTGCGGACTAGGGGGGTCCCAGCCGGCCGGCCGGCCGCCGGTGGCTTGGACCGGCTGGCGCCCCCTGACTTTTCTTCCTCTTCCTTTCTCTTCCTCTTTTCATGCTACTTCCCAAGCCGGGTTGGCCGGCTGTCGGTTGGCTAGGCCGGCTGGCGGCTCCTGCCTTTTTTATAAGCTTTTAATTAGTTACACTTTTCTTCTCATTTTCGTCCCCATTTTGGTCCGTTTACACGGATATGCGTGTCTCTAATTGCATTTTGCTTTCCGATTTCCCATGCTATGAATGTCGATTTCATTTTGCAAGAACTAAGGCAGAAATGAAGAAATCGGGGCATAAAAGCCTTTAAGTCGGGATTCAGAAATGAATAGAAGAAATGAAGAGAGAGCTCCCATGTGGTGCAGGCCGGTCCAATGACCGGCGGCCAGCCACCCGGCTCGGACAACAACTCCCACAAAGAAAGAAAAAAAAGGAAGAAGAAATAGGCCAGGTAGCGCCGGCCGGGCACTCGGCGGCCGGCCCACTACCCGGCCTGCGCATCATCAGAATAGAATGGAAAAAGCTTAAAGATCTTGGTGTGTTCCAGGCCGGCCATAGGGCCGGCGGCCGGTCACCTGGCTGGGACCCCCTTTCCTATACTTAGAATACTTTTTAGAGAAAAAGAGAAGGAAGAGTCTGATGTGCTCCAGGCCGGCCAGATAGCCGGCGGCTGGGCACCCGGCCAGGAACACAAGGCCGCACTTCCATTTACTCTTCTATTTTCTTTCTTAATTTCGAGATACCTATATATACCCTCTCCCTAATTTTTGTATCTATCTTTTTATCAACTCTTAGCACAAAACTCTAGAATATTTGTAATCTCTAATACTCATTAATTACTCTCTTAATCGTTCCTTAATTAAGCTTAGTTTCTCAATTCAAATAACTAGATCTAATCTCTCTTAGGAAAACTATCCTAGTCTTGGGTTTGTATTGAAGATTTTGGGTGAAGACATTCTCCCTATTCATTAATACAAGTATTGTTGGTATAAATTCTTCACCTTTTAGTTGTTTATGCAATTTATTTCATTTCTGGTTAATTATTTGTCATTTGATTGTTAGAGTTCTTCCTTTCTAGAGTATGATGTTCATCTCCTTATTCTTATTATCTAGTTGCTTGTTTTCCTTCAATATGAGTGAGTAGTTTCCCTCTAAGGTTTAGGGGAAACCTAAGGGAGGATTATGTGGGAGAATTGGTTGAGTAATTAGTAGACTCGTGGTGATAATTAGAGTATAACACATATGCACACTAGGTGTTCGATGAATTGTATGAACGAAAATTACACACTTTATCGAGTATTGTTTGATTATCTCTTAAGCGACGGCGGTAGAGATGATTAGACTAGTGTTTATAAGAGTGAATTGAGACAAATGCGATAGATTTGTTGAAGATTATTAATTGTTGAGACATTAGCAATTAATTCTACTCAAACTTATTACCCACTTGCCAATTACTTGACTAACCCATTGATCCCCCTAAGGTGAACCCTTTACCTTAGTTCTTCATATTTTGTTTACAACCTTATCATTTTTAGCAATTTGTTGCATTTAGTAATTCGTAGTTAATCTCCTCATTCAACTCTTGTTAGGCTAAAATAGGACGCAATCGAGCTTGTAGTCTACCCCCCCATCCTCGTGGATTCGACCCCTATATACTACTTATATTAGGTTTTTCTTTGATGTGTGAATTGACGACAAATCACCAGTCATCAAATGGCGCCGTTGCTGGGGATGGCGTTAGAAAACTAATAGTTTGCTTTGTGTCTTAGATTTAGTCACAAGTACTTATTGTTGTTTTTGTTGGTGTTTAGTTGCTTGACTATTTGTAGAGTGCCTTGAATTATTGTTTTTCCCTAGTGTGCCCAAAACACACTAGGAGTCTAACTTGTTTTTGAGTTGCTTTTGAGTGCATGCCTAGGGGTGAAGGGTCGTTCTTGAGCCATCCGGAGCCCGAAAGGTTGTTTAGGACTCTAAGAGATAATACACATGCTCTTGTAAGGACTTCAACAACGGTTAGTCGTCAAGAAGCCAATACTTCTACCGCTTCTACATCCACTCCAATAACCGATCACCCAAAAAACGACACCATTGAACCCACATTCGAAAACCCTTTCTACAATACTCTACAAAACACACCACCAAATTCACCACCTACAACACCTCAACAACAAAACCAACCACAAATGACTACTTACGTGACCGTAACCGACCCAATCATGATGATACCCAATCTCCAATCAATTTCGGTGTTTTGGCCCCAAATAACTTCGAGATACACCCGGCTCAAATGAGTTCGATTGAGCGGGATAGCTCTGGAGGCCTTCCCGATGAGGATGCTCATGCTCACTTGAGGAAGTTTAAGAGTAGTGTAGCAATCATAAAGAGAAATGGTGTACCCGAGGAAACCCTTTGTCTAATGTTGTTCCCATTTTCTCTCAAGGACCGGGCGGAGAGGTGGTTGAATAACCATCCTCCCAACACTTTTACTACTTGGGATGAATTAGCTAAGGAATTTCTAAGCAAGTATTACCCCACCTCAAAAACGGCAATGCTAAGGAATGAGATAAAAACCTTCCAACAAGAGGATGGAGAATCGTTAGGAGAGGCTTGGAATCGATTCATTGATCTACTTGCCTGTTGCCCTCATCATGGCATAGCGGATTGGTATGTCACTTAAACATTCTTTCAAACTCTTCTCCCTCAAACCAAGGCTATGGTGAATGCATCCGCGGGTGGAAGTTTCGATCATTTGAATAATCAATAAGGGTCGGTATTGATAAAAAAAATGGTTTGAGTCGGAGGCTAGCTATAGAACTAGAGGAAATAGCTTGAGGAGGAGTTCGAAATACCCAAGTGAGAACTTTCAAATGCGGACACTAATGCCAATATTGACTTACTCACACAAACTTTTACCAAGGGTTTAGCCGAGCTTCAAAAGGCTCAAAATCAAAGTCAAGGCCATCATGTGAATGAAGCTAGTGGGTCTTATGCACCTCCCATGGTGGAAGCTTATCAAACCCCTACTTGTGAAATTTGCAATGGGTATGGACACACTTTTGAAGTTTGTGGGAATAATGTGTCATATGAAAATGAAGCAGGGGGTGACTTTCAACATGTGGATGCCTTTCAAGGGGTCAACAACAACCTACGGCCCTCAAGGCCTCCCTTCCAAAACCAAGGTGCTTACAATCCCAACTCCAACTTCTATCATCCGGGGGGTCGAGAATTCACCCAAATATGAGCTATAAAAGCCAAAATGTGTTAAACCCTCAACACTCAGAAGATCCAACTTCCAACCCTCCGGGTTTTTCCCAACCTAGAGGAGGAGGTCAATTTCCAAGAGGAAACAATAACAACCAATTCAACAACTCACAACAAAGCCAAGGTCACAACCAATTCCAAAACCCAAATTTCAATGATCAAGGTTACAACACTCATGGTAACTTTCAAAATCAAGGGAATTGGAATCAAGGTCAAGGCAATTGGAACCAAAATCAAGGGAACTCAAATTTCAACAACCATGGCCAAGGTAATTTTTACCAAGGCAACCAAAACAACCAAGCAAATCAAGGGTTTCACGAACAATCTTTCCAAGGCGAAGGGCAAAATTTCAACCACAACAATCAAGGACCGAATGTCAATGGTCAAGGTTCAAGAGGACAACAAGGAAATTATAACAACAACCAACAAGAAAATTTCAACAATCAAAGGAACAACAATCAAGGTTCAAGTAGTCGGAATGACTATGGATTTGCACTTCCTTTGACCAACCAACCTCACCAAGAGAATGAGCCTTCCATGAGTGATGTTTTGCAACTTGTCAAGAACATGGAGATCCAAAATAACTTAGCCTTGCAAAATGTCACTAATGCTCACAAGAAAGAAGTGAGGGAATTGGAAGCAACGTTGGCTTCTCAAGCATTGAACAATCCTCAAAGGCCTCCGGGAGGTCTTCTTGCTCGAGGTAAAAGCTCCAAGGATGCTTCCTCAAGTCACCAAGCATGTGCGGTGACTTTGAGGAGTGGGCTAGTACTCGAGAACCCTTACATGTACATGGTAAATGACGAAGTTCCATATGAAGATCATGTTGAGGAGGGTGAAGAAATTGAAGAGCCGGTTTTGACTCCCACCTTGGAGTTGAAAGATGATGACAAGGGAAAGGGTAAAGTTGATGGAAGCTCAAGCCTTGACAATCAACCCAAGGAGGGTGAAGATGGATATGTTGAAAGCGTGCCTTATGAGGAGGAGATGAGCAAGGAGGCCAATGATGAAGGAGTAGTGGTGCAACCAATAACAAAGGCTAAGGTAACTAAGAAAACTCTCATTCCAAAGGTATCTCCCAATTCTCCACTTGTTGTTTCCGATATCCCCTACCCTTCTAGAGCATTAAAGACAAAGGAAAACTTCAAGTTCACCCAATTCCGAAAAATGCTTGAGGGACTTGAAGTAACCTTGCCTTTCACCGAGGTCATATTAAACATGCCCACTTACTCAAAATTTCTTAAGGACATCTTGACTCACAAGAGGACTTTGGGTACCCAAGATGTTATGGTTATGGAGGCGGAGTTTAGTGCTCTCCTCATAAATCCTAAGTCTTTCAAAATGTATAAAAAGCTTGGGGACCCCGGATGTTTCTCAATCCCTTGTGTAGTAGGGGGTGTCCTAACTTCAAGGGCATTGTTCGACAACGGTGCAAGTGTGAGTGTTATTCCTTTGACAATTGCAAAACGAATTGGGCTTGATAGCTTGACCCACACTTCTATGACTCTCCAACTAGCGGATAGGTCCGTTAAGCAAGCTTTGGGTGTGCCTGAGGACGTACCCGTTAAGGTTGGTAAATTTTGATTCCCACGGATTTCGTTGTTCTAGATATCCCGGAGGATAGCCACACTCCCATCATCCTTGGTAGGCCCTTTTTGGCCACCGGTGGAGTCCTCATTGATGTGAGGGAAGGGCGGCTAACCTTTAGGGTGGGGAACGAAACCCTTGAATTTAATCTTCCTCATTTAGTGAAGGGACCGATGTTTCATAAAGCTTGCTCCATAAAAGCCATAGAAGAAGTGTTTGCAAAGGTACATGAAGAAGAGAAACATGAAGAAGAGACTCTACAAGTGGAACTCCATGATGAGGAAATGAGAGATGACCATGAGGTAGATGATGAGCTTTTGAAGAAGGTGGAGGGCCTTCTCCCTCAAAAAGTGCAACTCGAACCCCTACCTCCCTCACTTAAGTACTCATCTTTAGGTGAGGGAGAGACTTATCCCGTTATTCTCAATGCTAATTTGACTGAGCACCAAGAATTTGAACTATTGAAAGTCTTGAAAACCCATAAGGGCTCACTTGGATATAGCATTGACGATATCAAAGGCTTAAGTCCTAATCTTTGCATGCATCGAATAGTCTTAGAGGAGGGAAGTAAGCCAAAAGTGGATGGGCTACGTAGGTTGAACCCTAAGATGGCGGAGGTAATGAAAACCGAAGTCATGAAGTTGCTTGAGTCCGGCATTATTTACCAAATCACCGATAGTTCGTGGGTGAGTCCCGTGCATATAGTACCCAAGAAAGAAGGGGTGACTATGGTGGAACAAGAGGATAGGACGCTCCTCGCTTCTAGGCCCGTGACCGGGTGGCGGATGTGCATTGATTATCGCAAATTAAATGCCGCCACCCTCAAAGACCACTACCCCATCCCCTTCATAGACCAAATCCTCGAAAGACTTGCCGGGCATTCCTACTACTCATTTCTTGATGGTTATTCCGGGTTTTTCCAAATACCCATACACCCGTAAGACCAAGAAAACACCACGTTCACTTGTCCCATTGGAGTGTATGCTTATAAGAGCATGCCCTTTGGGCTTTGTAATGCTCCGTGGATGTTTCAAAGATGCATGATGGCAGTTTTTGCCGATTTTCTTAAGAAAAGTATGGAGGTCTTCATGGACGATTTTAGTGTCCATGGAGACTCGTTTGATCTTGGGTTATTGAACTTTTCTAATGTCTTGAAAAGATGCTAGGAGCACAACCTCGTCCTAAATTGGGAAAAATGCCACTTCATGGTGGATAAGGGGGTTGTGCTTGGTTACATCGTGTCTAAGAGAGGAATAGAAGTTGATAAGGCTAAGGTTTCGGTGATAGAAAACTTGTCACCCCCTAAAAATATGAAGGGAGTGAGGAGCTTTCTAGGCCATGCGGGTTTTTACTGACGTTTCATCAAAGATTTCTCGAAAATTGCCAAGCCTTTGATTTGTCTTCTTCTCATGGACACCCCTTTTGTATTTGATGATTCTTTCTTAAGTGCTTTTTGTAGGTTGAAAGAGCCCCTTGTGACAGCTCCCATAATTCTCTCGCCGGATTGGAGCCTTCCCCTTGAAGTTTGTGTGACGCCTCCGATTATGCGGTCGGGGCGGTACTTGGGCAAGTTGTGGACAAGAGGCACCATGTCATCTACTACACTAGCAAGACTCTAGATCAAATTCAAGTCAATTACTCTACAACGGAGAAAGAAATGTTGGCCATTGTGCATGCCGTGGAAAAGTTCCGACAATACTTTGTTGGTTCTAAGGTAGTGGTGTACTCGGATCACACCGCCTTGAGACAATTGTTGGTAAAGAAAGATGCAAAACCAAGACTCTTGAGGTGGGTTCTATTACTTCAAGAGTTCGACTTGGAGATTAGAGACAAGGTGGGTACGGAAAATGTTTTTGCCGACCACTTATCTAGGTTGACTATCGAAGATCATGGGTTGAAAGATGAGAGTGGCCCAACTAATGAGTGGCTAAGAGAAGATATGTTGATGATGATTAGTGGAAAATCACCATGGTTTGTGGACATGGCGAATTTTATTGTGAGTGGGTTCATTCCGGAGGAGCTAGATGCTAGAGCTAGGAGGAAATTGAAACATTATTCAAAATGTTACTTTTGGAATGACCCACATCTTTTCCGTAAGTGTGGTGATTGCATGTTTAGAAGATGTGTTCCGAGGGAAGAAGTAATGGAGATAGTGGATAGGATTCACAATTCGGCCTATGGTGGCCACCTTGGTACGTCACGCACTATTGCTAAGGTGTTACAAGGTGGTTTCTTTTGGCCGTCGATGTTTACAGATATCCATTATTTTGTCCAATCTTGCGATAGATGTCAAAGAACGGGGAACATAGGCCAAAGAAACAAGATTCCCCTTAAAAATATTCTTGAAAATGAGCTTTTCGACTGTTGGGGAGTTGACTTCATGGGACCATTCCCAAACTCTTGTGGGAATGAGTACATTCTAGTTGCGGTGGACTATGTGTCCCAGTGGATTGAAGTCGTGGCTACCCCAACAAACGATGCGAAAGTTGTTATCAAGCTTTTCAAGAATACTATTTTTCCGAGCTTTGGGACCCCGAGAATGGTTATTAGTGACGGGGGTTCACACTTTAGGAAGAGCACCTTCAAGATTTTGCTCTCTTCTCATGGTGTCACTCACAAGACCGCCCTTTGCCTACCACCCTCAAACAAGTAGGAAAGTGGAGGTTTCAAACCGTCAAATTAAAGCCGTCTTGGAGAAGACCACAAGAAAAAATCGAAATGATTGCTCCCAAAAGCTCCCCGATGTGCTATGGGCTCTTAGAACCGCCTTCAAAACTCCTCTTGGCACAACTCCTTACAAGATTGTCTATGGCAAGGCTTGTCATTTGCCGATCGAGTTGGAGCATAAGGCGAGGTGTACTTCAAAAGAGATAAACTTCGACATCGACATGGCCGGAGAGAGGCGTTTCCTCCAAATGAGTGAGCTCGAGGAGTTGAGACTTGATGCCTACGAAAGTTCAAAAGTATATAAAGACTAAACAAAGAAATGGCATGATGCCAAGTTGGTGAAGAAAGACATAAGCGTTGGCGATCAAGTCCTACTCTACAATTCAAAGGTTAAATTGTTTTCGGGCAAGCTAAGGTCAAGATGGTCGGGGCCCTTTAAGGTTGTTGATATATCGCCTTATGGCGCATTTGAGATTTGGAGTGAAAAGGGTGGCAACTTTAAGGTGAATGGCCATCGAGTGAAGCGGTATTACGATGGAGATGTGAAAGGCACAGTTGAAATACTCTTTCTTGGGGATCCTCGTCCCGAGGAAGAGTCTTGTTTGTAAACTCTTATACTTTGATAGGTTTGGTGGAGTTCCTCAATAACCACCAACTTTTGTATATAGCATGCATTTTAGGAGTAGTTGTGAATATTTTAGATTGCATACTCGGGTATCTTGGTCCTTGGAAGAAGTCTTTGGTGAGATTGAAACAATTGACGCCGGGTTTAGTTTGAAACCACGTCGTTGGGAAATGTTGATTGAGTCGATATTGTTGGTGACTTTGGAAAATTTTCTAGTGAACAAGAAGGGAAGGAGAAGAAGGGAAGAGTGCTCCAGGCCGGGCACCCGGCAGCCGGTGCCCCAACTGGCCCAGAGCACTTCAGAAGGAAAATTTGCGAAGTGAAGAATTCAATAGCATGTGTTCTAGGCCGGGCAGCCTGCGGCCGGTGAGCTGACCGGCCCAGAACACATCATAGTGGAAAACTTGAAAGGTGAAAATTTTTTGACTTGTGCTCCTAGCCGGGCACCCGGCGGCCGGTGCCCAGACCGGCACAGAGCACATGAGTATTGAAAAGTTGGAAGTTGGGAATTTTGACTTGTGCTCCTGGTCGGGCACCCGGCGGCCGGCGCCCATTCCGACCCAGAGCGCATCAGTATTGAAAAGTTTGAAGGTTGAAAATTTTGACATGCGTTCCTGGCCGGGCACCCGGCGGCCAGACCGGCCCAGAGCGCATCAGAATTGGATTTTCAGAAAACCCAAAAAAAATTGACTTGTGTTCCCGGCCGGGCATCCGGCGGCTGGTGTCCAGTCCGGCCCTTAACACAGCAGGGGATTAAATTCCACCCGACGCCTTCTTCCTTCATTCTTCTTCTTCCTTCAATAAACTCCACAAAAACTTCCACAAAATCACCACAAACTCCACTCAATCCCCATTAAACCTCACTAAAACCCCGTCTCACTCCACAAAATCTTCACTCAAATCAAAACCCTCAATTTTTCCCCAATGTTTTCCCAATTTGGACTGATTTTTGCTCAAATTCTCCATGGCTCAAAAACCACCCAAAAAGAGGACTAGGGCTCAACTTGAGGCAGAATTAGAGGAAAGACTTCAACAAGTGATTGAAGGAATGGGTCCGGATGAAGATTTTTCGGATGTTGTCTTCAATAGTGAGGTTGCTAGAGGTAAGTTCCAATATTTTAAACACAGAAACCTCCCCCATTCCTGATTTATTTGTAAAAATTCTATGAGAAATTTGGCCTTGATACCGTGACCCTGGAACTCTTTAGAGGTTTAGGGATGGGAGAGCTTTACGGGCAGCACTTTCGCACTTATCCCCGTCTTACATGGGAATTTTTGAGTTCATTTAGTCATGAAAAGGACCGTAATTTGGGCATGGTCAAGTTAGTTAGTTTCCGCCTCCTTAATGTTGCTTTTACCATCCCTTTGGAGATGTTTTGTAAGATTTTGGGTGTCAAGTTTCACAAGACTTACAAGGTCCCGGATGATTTTAACTTGAATGATGTATGGACCGCGATTTCGGGGATGGCATTTGAGAAAGGGGCTAAGAAACCGGCTAATGCTTGCCACAACGCTCCAATTCGAATTTGGCATAGATTCATGGGGTGGACCTTGTTTGGACGGGAAGAATGCCATAACTTCTTGTCCGATGAGCTTTCAATTTTAGCGACTTACTTGTTTCAAAAGCCGAATAAGTTTTGGGTAAACATTGGCCACCACGTTGCTCTTCATTTCCAAAAATTGTCAAATGATCCGTTTAGCCCAACCGGGATTCACATTGGGGGAATTGTCACAAAAATTGCCAATGCGCTTTGCAAGAATGCTTTTGATGAGAGGCAATTGAAGTGTTTGAAGGGGAATTCTTTATTGACGGAGGATTACTTAAAAACAAAACTTCAGTGGGTCGTGAGGCGCCCTGAGTACGGGAAATTTTATTGGCAGGTTCGAGGGAGCAACTCAATTCCACTCCCAAACAGTGAGGCTATGAGGGTTGTACCCGATTGTGAGCATTATCTCCTCCCCTTAGAGGAAGAGAACCCTCAAGAACCACTTAAAGAACCTCAAGACCCATTAGCTCCCATCACCGCTTTTAGGCGAGACCCGACTATTCCTGTCACCACTTATAGGCGAGAACAACAAGCCCCAACCCCTACCTCCTTGCCTTATGTGAACCCCTCCTTTATTCATCATCAACCACCCGTGCAACAATGGCGTCCTTGGTCTCATTCTTCCCAACCCGAGACATCCTCTTCTTACACTCCTAGCTACCCACCTTTAGATCCAACCTTGATTAAGTTCATGGCCGATATGACTTTTGCCTCCGAGGCGGCGGCTAAGGATAGAGAGACGGCGTCTAGTGAAAGAGAGAGGAGGATCCCAAAAGATGGATCGGATGTACTATGACTTGGCACTTGGCCAATACCCTTCCCATGATAATTGGTGTAGGGAGGGGTATAGGGAGCCCACTGGCCCGCATCCATCTTATTTCATGTGGCCCGAGGGTGGGTATGATTAGGGCTCGAGGGTGTTTGGGGACTTTAATGTCCATCATGATTACTACTCTTTGCCGGTCTTTGCTCAACCGGTTGTTGATGATGAGGCGGCGGATCCCGAGACGGCGGCCCAAAATGCCGAGTGGTTCGATAGGATGGGGCCTAAGTGTGACAACCCTCGCGAATGCGGAAATATAAAACATACAAGCATGTGAATTATATAGCGGAAACATGAAGTTTTTAAAACTTTTATACATGCAAGAAGAAGTATACGAGGAGTGTCAAATATTACAAACCAAAGTACGAAATAAACTACAACAAGAGACGAAGTCTCTCCAAATGTTAACAAAGTAAAAGTGTTTAGCAAACAAGCTAAAATCGTCTAGAGGTGTTTTATCCAGGGCCTACGCCCGCTAGCTCACACCCGAACCCAAAATATCAAGCAAAAAGCCATCCAATCAAGCAACCTGTTCATCCATGAAAAACATGAACGCCACAGTCAGTGGGGAGTAACTCCGGGTTCTCCCAGCCATATCACATTAAACGTACATCAAAGGAAATACAAAAGTAGAAGCATGCATATATAGAGATACATGTGAAATACAATAAGGATATATAATGATAAGAGCATATGTAATACAAATCCGAATCCATCATGTTATACAAAGACTCGGGGAAGACACTCTTAGGCAACCGAATACGCTCACTAGGGCTTGCATCTCACCGTTAGAGGTATAAGTTTGATAAGATTGAGACTCGACAAACAAACCATACCAAGTCATGGTATGACCATGAATAATCAATCATGTAATCACCCATCCACACATAACAATACAATGACGACCTCTCTCATGGTAAATGAAATGCACTAGCACCGTGTACATGGCAAGTATGATTAAAAGGCATCCACGGGAGAAAAACATTCCCTGAACGCATACACGATTCAATCCATTTCGTATATGTAGACTAATTTCCTCCTGGTAGGACGACGATAATAATACGGATCCTAGTCCAAACCTGGCCAGACTCTCGGAATAACCATTTTCCGATTCGACAAGCGATGACATTTCGCATCCAAGACTCGATCAATCAAAGATGCCGAGTACCCCAAATTCGGTAGAAATTCACGAAAGAGGCGAAAAAGAGCTCGAGCCACATAACAAGCGGTACGCTACATGCAAATAACACCACCTCGCAAGTACACAACATTTGACGGCCGGGTCGATCAACGCAAAGCGTTCGCCTCCCAACAACGTCGTCGTATGCCCACTAACACATGCAATTAAGCAGTAGGATACATCCCCAATCCGACATTCCAGCCTTACAAACGTGGAGGTAGCCAAGGGAATGAGAGTACAAAGCACATGACAAAATAGTGCTCAAACCGTATCATTTGTAAAAACGACTCAAAGTAGGACATACCAAAAACCGTCACAAAACATGAGAATAGGGAATTATATAAACTTAACTATGACAAAAATGAATCAATACATGATACATAAGCATTAGAACAAGTTTATGAAGCATAATGAATAAAAACATAGATCACCTCTCCAAAACAACGTTGTTTGGAAACCAACTAAAACAAGGGTCCACTTCAAACGGTCATAACTAGAGTTATAGACGTGAAAATGCAAAAATTACAAATGGAGGTGATAGCTTATCCTCTTACGGTTCCAACGGGATGTCACAAGCCCAAAAAAAGCAAGTAACGAAGGTCCTCTTCACGGGACTCAAGCACGATCAAATCCCAACATGTTATCAATCAAAAATCCTCATTTATCATCACAAACCATCAACTTACAACAATCATCATCAATAACATGAATCCTAAGCTTACTAATCGTATTCTAAATACGAATTCTAACATATAAAGCATGTAAAACACGTAAATGATATCGAGTAACCCTTCACCGTTACCTTTATGCGTCTTTACTCCGCGTCAAGGTCCTCTTCGATTAAGAAATAGTCTTTGTCGGGATCTTGAAGGTCACCACCTACAAATAGTTAATAAAAGATGAATATTCTTCACCTTGAGAAAGACGGAAAGTTTGAAAAGCGAGAAAGACGGTAATTTTATTACCAATACGGATAGAGGAAGCTAAGAGGGGAAGAATAAGACGAACTTACGTGAATTTGAGCGAGAATTGAGCGAGATATGACGAATCTAAGCTTGGATCAAAATGGAGGCAAGGTTTTGATGGGGTTTCTTAAGGAAGAAGAAATGTTGAGTTGTGAGAGTTAGGTTAGGGTTAGGAGGGAGTATGAGATGTGTAAGGGAAAAAGTCAACAAAAGTCAAAGACGGCTTAAGACGGGATTTACATGAAATCTCGCGAAAAATCCATATACGAACTCGGAACTAAAACTAAATTTCGCTGAAAAGTATCCGTAAAATATTTTTACTATAAAAATAGGGTACATTTGCGGGTGTTACAATCACCCCACCTTTTAAAAAGTTTCGTCCTCGAAACTTGAGAGTAGAAAACAAAAGTATCAAGGACAAGTGTCGGTTTTCAAAATTAATACGAAAACTTTTATAAGGAAAAACATTTATGAAATGATGTTTTTCTCGAAAACGGTTTAAGGAAATTTTTCATAAGTGCGAAACTTTATTTACGAATCACAAGAGTGCTCGTTGCGAACGAGAACTCTAATTATCCAAATCAAATTAATGCCGAAATAGTGAAATCGAAAATCAAAACAAACGTTAGTAAGTGTAGAACTAGTCACAAGACGTCTCCAATAACAAGTCCAAACATCCAACCAACGCATAATCCAAGTATAAAACCAAAAGAAATCTATTTTCTCCAAAAAGAGGGTACAAAATCCATCTTTAGACTTCTTTGAAAAGTTAAATTTGGAATACAATATGGAAATTTGAAGGTTTTCTCAAAGATAAAATCAAAATAAGAACACATTACACGTACATAGAGCGACTCGAACATCAAGTTCACAAATCACGATAACGAAATATATACAAAACACGCAAAAACAAAACAAATCGAACTCTTAGGGATAAGAAGATCACGATGAAGTCGGCAGGAAGATCTACAAAAATTCGACATCACTAACTCTACTAATAAACCAAATCCTCAAGAGAATGCAATTTACCCAATTTGCAACTCATCATTTTTAATCATCAGAATTCCTAAAAAAAAATATTCCATAATCACGAGAATTCAAGCCAATAACCTAATTATTCAGATCCATTTAGTATCCACTAAAGTCCATCGGCACGGTAGACTCCACAACTAACAATCCACATGGTAAAGGAGACTTACCATGAAATTCCCTTGATTCAATTTACTTCAACTCATTATCCTTAATTTGCAATGAACTTTCTCATCTTCGAAAGTCAAAACACAATCAAAGCAACAAACATAATTATCTAAGACTCAACTAGCCTCATCCAAAGTCCCATGACAAGGGAAAATCCACAATCCATTATCGGTTATAAGGATTCTTTAATACGCCATAACATCCTTAGTTCAATCATTACTACGCTCGAAGCCTCAAATATAAATAGTCACATTAGCAAACTATGGTGGTTACTAATCCTCAAGATAAATGGGTTCACCATTCTAACTCTATAATCCATAACAACTGAGGACTCACTATCCAAAGTTTGCAACGAACATTTCTCAATGTCAAACTATGATTCCTTAAGAATAAAAGAGAATTACTAATTCCAAACCACAAATGACCAATCACTTGGCAATCAGGCAACCATTCAAATCATATAGTTCATCTAAAACTCAAAATGAATCGATTTTCATTTATGACAGTACTCCTCAAACTTTGGGTACCAACTCAATTACCCTAAAGCAAAGTCTCTTTTAGAATCCACCAATTAGAGACATTTAATTCCCAAATGATATCCCAAGCAACCGTTATAATACTCAACAACAACGAACTATTATCATGATCAACTCAATTCTCAAAATAGCACTACAATACCAAGCTCCAAATCTAAAACTACTAGGAGAAGATACATTATCACTATTAGGATTCATCCTACAGCTTAAGTCCTATTTTCCATGATCAAATACAACCTGAAATTTGCTCAATCCAAAAACACACATTCTAACCTAAGAATTCCAAAATACATTACACTTATTCTCTAAGCCTTACAAATGGAATACCCAATCCATTAAAGAAAAGATGTAGGAGCAACGAGATAGGAAACGATAAGGAATCTCAAGGAGAACACGAGAAAAAATAAGGCACGAGATTACAATAGAGGAGCGCTGAAAATAACGAGGTCAAGGAAGAGGCAAAGCAGATAGTAGAGTTATGAAGATACCCGAGTAAGAAAGAAGATACGAGCATGCGATTTCTTAAAGATCAATCTTGACAAAAACATTCAAGAATGGAAATGAAAAGGGATAATGGCACGAGTAAACGTTTAAGGTTTAATCCACAAAATTTATCCTTTCATGTGACACCCTCTAATTTGCGGAAAGAAAAAAAAATAATTTAACTAGATAAAAGATAAGAATACAATAAAAGGTGTCATAAATAAAAAAAATTCATACAAAAGGAAAATAATATTTTACATAAAAATTATACAAGACGGGAGACATATCTCCCGTATAAATACGGAAATAAAAGAGTGTATAATAATATACAATCCTAAGAACCGAATATAGGTCAAAGGTAAATACTTCGCTCGCTAGCTCGTCAATGTACCCAAGTATGCATCACAAACCTGCCAACCGCATTAAATATAAACACGGAAGCCACAGTCAGTGGGAGTAACTCCGAGTTCTCCCAGCCACGAAATGTCGAGTTTTTATGAACAGGAATAACATAA
>JAIUZE010005551.1:0-88173 GCA_022085475.1 Heliosperma pusillum
GGGCTTGACTCGACTCGACTCTGTTGGAGAGAGCTCGACCCGCATCCAATCCGGCTCGAAGCCATGACTACCCACACCCTATCCCGTTGACCCGCTTGCGCGTTGCAAGTACTAGACTACTAGACGGCAATCCGTACTCTTAAGCGTAATACTCACAAACTGAATATCTATCTCAACTAATAAAATCATAAAAGTCCACCAATTTCATCACTCAACCTCTTTTCTCGCGGGAAGAATTTCAATTAGGTTTCAAAAATCCCAATATTAACATAATTACCTCACAACTTAATTTACAGGTTAGTCCTTCAATTCAAATGTTATCGATTAATCCGTGTAACTAATTAACTATCCTCTCCTTCACTATTACTGTATCTTCCAACTGTAATTGATTTATTAACTGCTCTTCTATCCACCATTTAATCTTAATTTTGCACCAACAACTTAGGTAAATCCTTAGGAATTGTGCATTTTTATATCAGCAACCCCTAATTTACCATTTTAATTTATAATGATATACTCGTTTTGTTTTTGTTAAATATTGATGTATTTTCACTTGTTGTATGAATTTTATGAGCTCTACATTGTGTAATTAATTTGACTGTTAAATGCTCGCTTTACGGGTTCGATCCAGGCAATGTTTAATTGTTGATGCACCAACAACTTAGGCAAATCACTCATATTGTGGAGATGGTCTCACACTCTAAGACGGTCCATGTGTATTAAATCACTCTTTTATGGATAATAATAAGTGATACCGTCTTATTCTAGAATTTGTCGTGTTAATGAGTTATGATTCCTGTGCTGTCATGTTTTATTATGGACTTATTTTGGATTTTCACTCTTCTATTGATAGCAATAAAGGATTTTACGTTATTTTTATAGAAAACGACCGTCTCACAAGGTGAGTCCGTCTTATTCTAGAATTTGTTATGTTAACGAGTTGTGCTTATTTAGTTTATGATCAGGAACTGTGCTGCCATGCTTTTTTTGTGTACTTATTTATGAGCAAATCCAATTTTAGTGATAACAATATTTGCTGTAAATCCTGCTGCTGTTGATTCATGAGGTGTTAACTGTTAAGATTAGTTGAGTTCAATTTGTTTCATTATTTTTCTTGTGCAAATATTAAGTGTGATTTTGCTTCGATGACTAGAGTCGATTAGTATAATTCAGTCGTGAAGGTAGTTCAATTTTCGTGTAGATATGAGCAAATGCGGTTCAGAGTTCATTTACAATTGCTCTCTTTTCATGTGTGCAACTGTCTCTTATAGGCTTTCTGTCTAGTTTATTACAAATTTTCATTTGTGACACTTTTCGTCACAAGCTGATTACGTGTCAAATATCGCCATTTTAACGAAAAATGTGACCATAACTGTTATAGCTTAGAAAATGAGTCTGGTTACATTTCGTCTTGGATGGGTCACATGAACTCCGTTTTCGGCTTGTGACGAAATGTGACCCGTCACAAGGGAGACTTATTGCTAGTTTATAAGTCTCTATTGTAGTATTGTACGACTGTGGTATTAACTTACTGCAATTTGCAAGAATGTCAGTTTTAGACTTGTGTTCTCTGTCAACTTTCATATAATTTAACATATCAAGATACGAGTAGTGTATAGCAGCAATATCGCTAATTAGTTTACGGATTTGATGTGATCTGTTCGTAGAATAGGGGAACAGTTAGTTGATCGAAGCGAAACAGTAGAGATTTTCGATTTGCCACATTCAATGCCTATCAATCGATTTTTACAAGATATAGCAGTGCAGAGTGTAAAAAAGGCTCACTCTTGCATTTTCAAATGCTTGTGGCATAGAGTGTTGAAGATAAATAAATATCCGTATCTCTAAAAATGATGCTTTTGCCTAAACTGTAGAGATTTTGATCAGTAAATTATTGCACTTTTTCTAAAATAAGTACTCCATATGAGTTAATGCTGGAATGAAGCAGGAAAGTTTAACCAAGCATCTGATGATGTTTGCGTTCTGAAATTTTAGCATGTTAATGTTTGCTATTATCATGCTATTCATTTGTCTTTTTCTTGTTTATTTGCTTGTCGCGTTTGCTGCGATCGGTATAAGGCAGCTCAATGTAATTTTTGTTTTGGAATAGTTATGGTAGGTTGGCCACCAGTTTATCCTTAAGTTCACTTAAAAATCATTGGTTTAAAAGGTCACAGAAGTATGATACTATAATGTGTTGGAAATAAAATAGTTGCTAATTTTGCCTCTAGCGGAGAGTGTTGTGCGGAAGGCGTTGATATCCTCTTGGTGGGATTCTGCTGTGTCGCTGTCCACGGCCCATAGTAGTATAATATTGTCCACTTTGGGCCAAACTCTCATGGATTTACTCTTGGGCTCCTTCCCGAAAGGCCTTGTACGATTAGTGTTGGTGGACACTTATATAGACGTTCTTTCATCCTTACACCACCGATGTTGGACATGGTTATTTGCATACTAACAAAGAGAAGTATTAGTGTATTACCATTAGACCCCAATTTCAATTTTTCTTCATTCTACGTTGAAAGACTCGAAACTTATTTTTGAGTCTTTACTAAGCTAAGAACAAAAAAAATCTCAGGTTGTGCTACATTCACCCACTCACACTTTGTTTTGATACTAATTTTGGAAAAAAAATGGGATGGAAGGTAAGGAGAAACATGGAGTAGAAAGGGATGGGACTGACGGGAGGCCAGAGAGAATTTCTCATCTGTGATAAATGGAAGAGAATGAAAAAGGGTTTAGAAAAGAAGCAAGACATCATGAAAGCCGCCGTGAGAGAAGAGAGTTTCCTTGCCTTTTTCTCCTCCTCTATCCCAACACGGGAGGACCTCTATTTCCTTATGTTTGCATACCTTCATCCAAACAACGGGTAATGACATTATAGTTAATCTGTTTTCTATAAGGCTTCCTGTCGAAACCTAGGACTCTATGATGTAGACCTCAGGCCCAGAGTAAATATGATATCCACCAAATTAATTTAGCATATTCGTCAAAATTTATTATTGAGAAATTACCATTTTTTTGAATGTGATAGTTTGGTGAATATGGTTTATAGGCGTATCACGTATGGAGCCTGGAGCGCCATATAACTATTGCTCCCTTTCGAAATTCTTTGTGGCAACCTGTGATAGATATTCGTTACCAAGAAACCAGGAGATCTGTCAAAGAGTCGCATTACGCTCAGGAGGTCATCGATTCGTCGTCCTGATCAAATAATCAATGGATACTCCATGTTTTCTCCTGTCACGTACTTCTCCGCAAACACTGCAAAAACTTTGATGTTAGGATGACACAATGAGTTTCTTAGCTACTTATAACAAGGTTTTATATGTTCCTCGCCTGGTGATTTTTTTGCGCATCAGTTATAGTTTTAGCAGTGTCCTCTAAAGTTGAGCTTGAATTATTTGTGCTTTTTGTAGGTGGTATACCAAGTAGACTGATCGGCAGGAAGAGGGGGAACATTGAGCCAGGGGATTACAATTAGGCGGTGCTCAGTGCGCAACAGCTCCACTAAGCACAACAAAGATGTATACGGTTGAGAGTCCACTTGAATATTTCCTGGCTCCTCAGAAGTGCTGCAATTTATCTGACCAAACATGCAATGATCAAATATTAACTGGTGAACCCTTTTCTCATTTGGCTTTTCATATGGCTACTCATATATAATCAATAATACATGCTTCTGCGACCCTGATAATGATCATAGGCTATAGTTTACGACGGTCTCAAATTAAATCCTGTGATAACCTTCATGGGTTATGATACTGTGACTCTTCTATAGCCGATCTTGATGGTTGATACATCCAAGTCAGCTGTTTTTTTTGTTACTCAGTAGGAATGTTTCTAGTCTAATAGTGTGTCAAGTGTTTGTACCCAGCTCCAATGTCCAGTCCAGGCAGCCACTCAAAGTAAAATGGCCGAAAAGTTCGGCTACCATAGATTTTAGATGGGAAACCCTTATTCTCCTACACGACACAATTTGGTTCGTTTGTTTGTTTGATAGTTATAGGTTCAAGCTTATTTTGAGGTAGAAAATTTGGAGTAGCTTTTTTAGTTCATTTGTTTCTAGTTATTAAGTCTTCCCTTTCTTGTGTGTAGTATACATATGTTCAAGTGAAAGTCGTGCTTAGTCGCACGAAGCTGTTTAAACTCTAAAATTCACCTTGTCAAAATGATTTCTCGGAATAATCAGTGTGAGGGGAAAATCTATGAAATGTTTGTGCAAGGTGTACTTGGATGTGTTTTTGAATGTCACTTTTTTTATCTAATTTCTATACATTTGTTAACAGAAACTAGTGCCTGCTCTTGTGGATATTGTTGTGCAGTCGGTGCAAGCCTTGTTGATAGGTCCATTCTTCGTCTTGCTCGAGGTAAGTCTTCGTTTGACGTTGAGGGTGAAAGGATATCAGATTTGAGATACATTTAGTTACAGCTTTGTGAAAACTGGTGTTTTGATTAAACAAATCTAACAAAAAATTATCTTGTAACTATCCATATATTTAGACAACTTAATGGGGAAAGTCGATATCGATTGGCTTTAAAATAGTATGAGCATTTTATGCCTAATCTCGGGGATACTTGTCGATTGACGACAAAGCCCCTCGACTCCATTTTCTGCGCTCGACACTAAGTTGCACAAAGATTATAATAAAGCATCCTCCAATTTCACCGAAATTCAGACATACAATGGGGGACCTTCGCACAAGAAGGTTGAAACGGTAGCCCTACCTTGTTTAGATCAAATTACTACAACGTGTAGGGTTTTGGTAGTAAAATCGGGGTTTTGTACATCCGGCTGAAATTCTAGTGTCCATTTTAGAAGTCCAAAAGAAAGATCATTTAAAGAAGTACAACCAATGATTTGTTTAACTTTGTATAACTTACAGAAACGTAGAGACACTGAGAGATACATAACGAAGATCATAAGGAGGTCCAACGTAGTCCGTATCTTCAGGAATCAGGGACTAAACCCTAAGGTATTACACAAATTCTTACTTGTGAGTTGTAACAACTCACACCCGATATAAATAATGTTAAAAAGAAAGGAATTATTAGACATCACAAGCTTATGACCGTCACAAACAAAAATTGTTATGTATATCCCCTTATCTTTTGGACTTAATTTCAATCCATTTTAGCTTAGTTTAAGTCACTATCATCTATTTTAATTTCAACTTATTTTAGTTTAGTTTAGTTCAAATAGCCTTTGTCCAAAAAAAAACTATCAGCTGGTTTTTCTTAAAAAAACGAAGGTGACCATGTGAAACTTAAGACGAGTCAAATAACATACCATATGAGCATGCAAAACAAATGTTTTGTTCTTCCGAATGCATTATATTTTTATCTTATTCATCTCATATGAGTATATTTTTGTAAAACGATTGATCCTTCACCTAATCACCTCTATGTGCCATTTAACCCATTATTCTGAAATTTATTTATGAATCATTTGTTTATATCTCCAA
The DNA here is from genome assembly GCA_022085475.1 of Heliosperma pusillum. Taxonomy (NCBI): domain Eukaryota; kingdom Viridiplantae; phylum Streptophyta; class Magnoliopsida; order Caryophyllales; family Caryophyllaceae; genus Heliosperma; species Heliosperma pusillum. Next base: position 5,466 of record JAIUZE010005551.1, read on the forward strand.
AAGAAGCAAGTGGTGAACTAAAGGACAATCTTTCGTTAGTTTTTAACGGTCTAAAAGACAATTAGACAAACGTATTAATTAGGCCAATAATGCCGTTTCACTTATACTACTAAAGAAAGGCTAATTAGATCATTGAAAACAAGACGATAAGATATTATAGGAAACTAAGGATTGGCTGCCTTGTTTCTAGTCATCACTTGACACTTGACACTTGACACCATAGTTAATTAGGAAAAAAATGTGTATCATCTGAAATGTTCGTACTCCTTACCCGTAAGGCTTAGTAGTGATCTTTTTTCACCATCCTTCTTTACGTATAAGGAGGAAGGTTATCCTTTTGAACACATGATTACATGAATTACAAGTAAGGCTTAGTAGTGATCTTTTTTCACCATCCTTCTTTACGTATAAGGAGGAAGGTTATCCCGTTGAACACATGAATTTTCCGTTAATTAGATAGGAGTTATTGTTAAGCTTAAATATAGACTATTTTTTATGCTTCGATTTAAATTTTTACTTTTAAGTTGAAGTTGAAGATCTTAATATTTTACTTTTATTAAGTTGGAAGTTAAAGGTCTTAATTAATATCCTTTCTGCGTTACCGAAGAAATGTCACGTCCCTTATACGACTGTCGTGGTTAAAACATCGGTCCTTTCCCATTCCTTCAGCGAGAGTGCTACAATATTACCGTGGTGCTAAGCTTCAATACCACCATACTCACATTATATATTTTAATTACAAAATTCTCATTTGTGACAGTCAAATATTACCCTTTTGGGTAGGTAAAGAAAAATTATTTGTGATTTCCTTAGCTGGTACTATTATCTATTAAAGTGGAAAATACTTGACCCGTTACAAACTTGTAACGGATATATCTTTCATAAAAGAGACTAACGTATATTAATAGTGTGATTTTATATTAATAATCGTGTTGTGTATCTCATTTTCCTATTCCTATTACATAGTAATGTATATTCAGATTCGGATCATTATCAGGTAGTACTAACATTAAATATTTTGACAAAATCGTTTTTATTAATTGAATGTGAATATATATTGGTATCGAACTTGATATCATTGCATTGATTAAGTCTTATTTAAGACGGGTACTATTCGTTTTAAGTTTAAGACAAGTTAAATACTACCACATAATTGTAATAAAGACAGTAATTTGATGATATGTATTTAACCTATTTTACACTTAAACGGATAATGTGCATTGAATGTGAGTATATCAGAGATTACCATTAAGATCTAAAGAAGGAACATGATTGTCCTTTTTGAAACTGTGCTCAATTTCCAGCATAGAAAGCACATGGAATAATAGTAGCCTCATGTATTACTCAATACTCATCTCTTTAGATTTCCTTACTCAATTTAAGGCAACACGGTCCTAACGCTACGCCACACAAAATTAGTCAAGTACATGGTACGTGTGGACCCCATTTTATTCACACTTTCCACTTTATACGAAATAAAATATTACTGTCCTAAATTACATGTGATCTCAATCTATGGGACTCATATACAACGCATTTAATAATAATAAATAAATAAAAAAATATTTCAAACGACAACTTTTCTTAAAGACAACTAGATCAATTTACTTACGTTGCTTCTTCCATGTTTCTCTCTTAACCTTACCTTTGAAGATATAATAATAATAACATCACTCTTATTTATACCCGTTATTATTATAACTTGTGTTACAACATTAGCATAACTCATTAATAAATTTACTTAGAGGTTTCCGAACTCTCTAACGTTCAAATAATAATGGGGGCGTTAAGGAAAAACCAAACAGCCCCTCGTAACATCTTGTTATTAGTATTTCTAGTATACATTGTGTCGATATTTCGTGTTGGGTCTGCATGGGCTATAGGTGTTAATTATGGTATGTTGGGGGATAACCTCCCGCCACCGGCTCAAGTAGCGGAATTCCTTAGGACAAAGACGTCAATTGATAGAATTAAGTTATTTGACGCGAACACTGATGTTGTTAGAGCATTTGCTAATAGTGGCATTGCTGTGACGATAACTGTACCTAATGGTGAGATACCGGGTTTAGTTCAACTCCCCGGTGCGCAACAATGGGTCACGGCTCATGTTTCGCCGTTTGTTCCTCAAACTAATATTATTCGAGTGTTGGTTGGCAATGAGGTACTTCATTGGGGTCCACAGAACCTTATTGATAACCTTGTTCCTGCTATGCGTACACTTTACCAGGCCCTGCAGCAGGCTGGTCACAGGAACATTCAGGTATACCTTTAGATTTTATGCTTAGTTTTTGCTTGATTGGTTGAATAGTTATATAGCTAGATTTCAGCTTGTGTGATTTATGTGTATGAGCTAAATCGTTGTTGTTGTTGGTAATTACGGGTAGTTGATCGTAGGAGAGGGGATTCGAATCTAAGACCTAACACAAATAGTGCTCGAAATTCTCAATTTTAACCATCAGGGTGAGACCCCATTTGTGGATCTAGGATATGAGAAACCAAAGGCTCAATATACGTTGATTCTGGATTATGATGAAATCGATTAAAATGACTCCCTGAAATGTCTCTTTATTGTGAAGTGGCAACCATTAGATGCGATTATCAATGCAATTTTCATTATGGGTCATCTGGAAAGAATCTCGTTATGTTATCAATACTATTAGAATGTTGGAGGATGTAATTGGAATTACCTCTTCAAAGTCTATTACTATAAGAATTGTCAGAGATATTGTTTGGTTCCATTTTATTCAATGCAATAGAATTAGTTACGGAGTATGTAAAATTCTGCACAAGATGAGATTTTTGGGATATTAAAAGAGTTGCATCAGCAGCAGTCGGTCTTGATATACTCGATTGTATTTGGTTTCCTAGTTTACGGAGATGTTGGGGGTATACATTACTTTATCTGCTATACAATTTTCTGATACAGTTGATTCATGAATCTTTGTTATGCTTTGTTATGCAGGTCTCAACTCCTCACTCCTTGGCGATTCTAGGCAGGTCACAACCCCCAAGCACAGGCCGGTTTAGACCCGGATGGGACGTGGGTGTATTGAAGCCAATGCTCCAATTCCATCGCGAAACTAAGTCTCCCTTTGTCGTCAACCCTTACCCGTACTTTGAATCCGGTCCCAAGAACGTCAACTTCTGCATCTTTAAGATGAACAGAGGAAGGCTTGACAGGTGGACAAAGAAGATGTACTACAATATGTTTGAATCACAAATGGATGCGGTTTTCTCTGCCATGAAGGCGTTGGGATACCCCGATGTGAACATTGTGGTTGGAGAGACAGGCTGGCCCACTGTAGCCGAGTCTTTCCAGACTTGGGTCACCCCCTACACTGCCCAGACTTATAACTCGAGGTTGGTTATGGCGGTTAACTCAGGCAAAGGGACACCGTTGATGCCTGGGAGGAAGTTTGAGACTTACATCTTTGGGCTGTTTACCGAGAACCAGAAGCCTGGACCTATCGCTGAGCGGAGCTTTGGGCTGTTTAGGCCTGACTTCACGCCCGTTTATGATATTGGCATTTTGAGAAATGGGCCAAGGGTAAGTATGGTTTTGTTGATTTTCATTTGCATACATGACTTTACCTCTGCAAATGATTAACACTTTGTTACTTCCCTGTTTTTCAGCCTCAGCCTCGCCTACAGCCCCGCCCTCAACCTCGCCCTCAGCCAGGCCCTGGGAGAAACTGGTGTGTGCCAAAACCAGAGGCCACAGATGCCCAATTACAGGCCAATATCAACTATGTTTGTGGCCAAGGAGTTGATTGTCGGCCCATTCAAGCCGGTGGTGCATGTTTCAACCCCAACAACGTACGGTCCCATGCAGCTTATGCAATGAACTCGTTTTATCAGACCAAGGGTCGCCAACCCTTCCAATGTGACTTCTCCCACACCGCCTTCCTTAGCAATCGGGATCCAAGTAAGTCAATTTAATCTTCTCTTCACAATATTTTGTGCAGGAAAAAGTTGATCACTCTATAAACAATTGGCTAATCGGTGTATTATGATTTATGAACTGGTTTTAAGACGGAACTTGCTTTGAACTTGTAAAGTAGACACCGGATTTATGTCCAGGATTTAACCGTAACATCCTGTGATCTTGTTCATAGTTCTAATCTTGTTTTTCTTTCATTGTGTAGGCACCGGAACTTGTAGATATATCTAAAAGGGCGCTCAAGCGGAGACAAGAGTTGGTTGCTGTAGATTAGGATGGCTTAGAACATTAATATTCATAACCATTAACAAAATCGTTGTAGTTAAATCGTCTTCTTCATTAGTTATTTGTTAATGGTTAGCAGTTTGGCGAATTACGTGGCACATTGTATAAGAATGGAGAGATCTAGGATCAGAGAAACCCTGTTAGTTGACTAAGGGTGATAATATTGTGATACAAGTTACATGTATTTTGCCTCAGAAAGTTTTTGTCGTTCTGATATTTATACAGTCCTTTTTGTTCTCCAAACATCATGGTACTATGATCACATGTCTGAGTAGCTCAAACTCAAAGCCTCAAAGTTCTTGTTTTTTTTTCTTTTGGTTCGGAGGAGCGCAATATGTCAACGGATATTGAAACTCTCGAACTCACGGTTGGAGTAATAGAACTCTTATCACTTGAACCGAATCTTCTTTTTGCCTCACTTATTGTTAGCGTATTGGTTTGATGCTTAGCTTCTAATGAAAAAAAATTAGAATTTACGTCTCATAAAGAAGCAATCTGTAAATTCTACGATAAATTCTGAAAAAATATCCGCGATAATACGGACAATTCTTATAACGGTGTAACGTATAAAATCATCCAGAACTTACAACTTTACACACGGTAGTCACTAATTTATTTCCCCTTTAGATATTTGAATAAAATCACACACATTTGAAAGTAAAATTTTCGTAAAATCACGTTAAACACGTATTCGTAGTCACCTAAAACATTACTCGTATTTTTCTAATTTGTCACGGGTTTATTTCGAGTAACTAATAATCTATTAAAATCTCGCATCCAATTTGTACCCATAACACTAATTTAAAACCCGTCAATATTAAAATCGCCCAGGAACAAAGAAAGAAAAAGAGTCAACGCTAAGGTACATAGGCGTGTTAACCAGGACCAGAGAGAGATAGAAGGTAGCACTGGTGTCTTGTGGTGCGTAAAAAATGGGAGAGCTATGGACTTTGTTCGAATTCTTGATCGCCACACTTCTGCTTCTCTTCATCGCCATTGTTACTCTCATCTTCTTCGAAGTTTATCGACGCCGATTTGATAATAACTCGTATGTTTATTTTCTAGCTCAATTGCGCAAATCATTGATTCAAATTTCTTCGATATTACGCAAAATTCCTTAATTATGATGTTGATTTCATTTTTTTTATGTGAAGTGATGTTGAAGATCGAGCGACATTCGAAGATCCGAATTCTCTTAAGCCGGTAAACATTTTCGGATTAATTTACTCTTTTTTTGGTTGATTATGTGTTTATTAATTTAGGATTGATTAATTTCAGTAGATGATGATTGATTTTAGGGTTTATGTGTTTCGGAAATTGTATTGTGTGCGATAATGTCGTTGATTTGAGCACGCTGACTCTAATTTTACGAAGTAGAGTTTCGAGATTATGTTGTACGCGTACATTATTCAGAGATTCAATGCAATTTGGCTTGGCTGCTGTTATCGTATCGATTTTGTTTAAAAATGTTGTTGGTAGACTTGTGAGACAACTTGACTTGGCTTTTGTGATCACATTGAGTTTGTTTAAGAATTTTGTTAATAGAAATGTGAAATGAGTTGGCTTGGCTGCTGTGAGCCTGTGATCGTATCGAGTTTGTTTATGGATGTTGTTGATAGAATCATTGAGTTTGTTTGAGAATGTTGTTAATAAATTTGTGAGATTTAGCTTGTGTGATCATATTGAGTTTGTTTAAGAACGTTGTGAATAGACTTGTGAGATTTAACTTGTGTGATCATATCGTGTTTGTTTGAGAGTTTTAGTAATAGACTATGTGAGATAACTTGGCTTGGCTTATGTGATCATATGGGGTTAGTTTAAGAATGTTGTTAATAGACATGTGCGTAACTTGGCTTGGCTTGGCTTGGCTTTTGTGATCATATTGAGTTTGATAAAGAATGTTGTTAAATGATTTGTGAGTTAACTTTTGGCTTGTTTGCTGTGATGATTTTGAGTTTGCCTAAGAATGTTGGGAAAGATTTGCGCTTTATTTCGTACGGTAACATCTTACTACAGTACATGGTAAACATAAACAAGTAACGGCTCTAGCATTTTAGAATTGAGGTAAAGCCGTAAAGCTGTATAAATAACAGCATGTTTAAATTGATTTATTGGCTTAATTTGGAAAAAAGGATGATGAGGAAATTTAATTAGCACCTTGATAGCTGCTCAACTTTTTCAAAGCTTTTGACATGTTTAGATTAGCCAATGCTACACACACTGCCAGCTCATATGAGGCAGTCTCACACACTATCTCTTAGAAAAGGAATGTATAAACAGATGAGAAATGTATAAACAAATGAGAAATGTACAAGGACTTGGGTTGTTCTCACATGTGAGACGGTCTCATACAAGACTTACTCATCTTTTGATTTAGTATTCTATATCTGCTTGTAAAATGAATTTATTCAAAGACCGAGCTTTTGCAGCTCATGGATAAGTAAAGTAGTATTTAAGATTATAGGTTGACCGGCGCCTGGCGAGCCCATACAGGCAGCATCGCATACTAAGGCTTGTGCCTTTAACAATGCTTCTCTTGGCTTCTGCCAGGGACATCACAACGTTGGATATCCTAAACTAGCTGTAAATTATATATTGGCCAATTTGAATTCGTCAAGGCTTCTGTTGTTGAACGTTCTTCGTTATTTTTTTCATCTGAGTTTCGTGATAACATCTACGCAAGCATGTTTGAGACAATGGGCTTCTGAGATAGTACCTATATTTATGCAATGCTCAATCAATTCTTACGTTATTTCGTGTAGATATAAATGCTTACATGAGTCAACTTTTTCAGGTTCTATGCCCGTCCATATTTGATCCCGCCGAGAAGTACATATCATTGATAATTCCTGCATTCAATGAGGAGCAACGACTGCCCAGTGCACTTGATGAAACAATGAAGTGAGTTGATGTAGATTACGATTATATTTTCTTCTGAACTCTTTTTTATGGGTTGACCACTTGACCCATTTTGCAGCATCTGGTTTCCTAAAGCTGTCATGTCTTTGATGTCATCTGATTATATGTTATGCTGTGAATCTTTTGTTAGTTTCCTGTATTAGCCTTTGCTTTGGTTATTTCTCTTTCAGATAGTCCATAACTCCATATATGTTCCTTCAAAAAAAAAAATTCCATTTATGTTGGCTACATGTATATAAAGTCTTAAAATTTCCGAGGATACTATATTATTTTGAAAGGAAGGTTGATATTTAATATTACAATGTTTTGTATTACTCACCCTGTTTAATAAGTAAAGACATATTAACTGGAACTGCAGTAAAAGTTGGACGGAGCAGTGTTATATTGGATAATTTTTGTGACAATGAGAGGACCTTTAAAGTAAGACGGTGTTACCCTATACTTTAGGTGTATGCCAGAATAAGGGGTTTCATTCTACTTCAGCACTTCAGATACTACATTCATGCCCTAAAGCTCCTAATGCATTGTCTTGTGTGCAGATATTTGCATCAGCGCAGTGAGAAAGATAAATCATTTACCTATGAGGTAACCCTATAACTATTCCCTTCATTTCTTCTGGGCCACATGTACTTGTATCGAATAATTAGGGTCATATTTTTATTTTGCTAAAGGGTTGTTTTTATATTGATAATCAGATCAATCACACTATATCTTTTTATAGTTTTGAGTGAGCAGTTGGTCTGGCATTATGCCAGAAAAACACAAATGGCGGTCTTCCTAGAAAAGTTATGCATTTGTGAAGGTTGAATAAGTCATCACAACTATGTAATTGTCTGATATGAGCATGTCATATTTGTCAAATGACAGCAAATGCTATATAGTAGTGCAAGAATATTTGCTTCATGAACATTGATTGAGTCTATTCACTGTATACAGTTTTAGATGAAATTAACAGTCTTTGCATTTTCGCATATGAACTGATGAGCACCATAGATGCGCTTGGTTACAGGAGAAACCTGAAGAGTAGGTTATCTTTCTTGAGGCCTCATGGTTCTGTACCTTGTTCTTTAAGTTCTGTAGGCTCATATTTTAGTCCTCGCAATTTCTACCTCTAAGTGATTGTTAATGGCAGCAGCATTTGGTTGATTTGACTATTTGAGTCCCCATATCCCAATATAACCTTCCTATTTTCTGATTACCCCACTTGACTTTCTTCTACAAATCATATATCTGGACTAGCTTCAATTTTTTGTTGGTGAATCACTTAGTTTGTCCAAATTCACTGAGGACTGTTATTTTTGGACTGAGAGATTATATATATAACTATATACACATGTATAGATGGTGAAGTTTACCCAAGTCATGCAACTATCTTCCATCCCAAACTGATGTTCTTTTTATAGGTGGTGATTGTGGATGATGGTAGTGTGGATGGGACAAAAAATGTAGCGCTGGAATTTGTCAAAACTTACAAGATGGACAATGTCCGGGTACTTCTGCTTGGAAGAAATTGTGGCAAGGGTGAAGCTATAAGAAAAGTGAGTCAACTCAGGCTAGTTATTAACTTTACCGTAAAAAAGTCTACCGTGTGCGTGGCAATTACTGATTGAGCTCTTTGCTTTTGTGAAAGCATTGTAAAACAGGGAATGCTTCATTCGCGAGGTGATTTACTTCTCATGGTGGATGCAGATGGAGCAACCAAGGTTGATGACCTAGAGAAACTTGAAACTCAGGTTGGTGGTGTTTGTCCTATATTACTCCCTTCATCCTATCTATATAGTCCCTATTTGATGAATTGCCATTACTACCCTCTATGCCACATTACACATGTCATTATGTTACTCCTACTTAGTAGGGGATACTATAATTACTCATCGTTATTTTACTAGATATAGAAAGGGTCCAACTATTTTTGGTGGGCCAAAAAGTAACTGCCTAAATGGAGACAATATAAATGGGATGGAGGGACTACATTATGTTATACGGTGATTATGCTTTATGAGTAATATATGCATTCTTACACTTGCATTATGACTGATGTTCTTTTAATCAGATTCGTGCAGTTGTTGAAAAGGAAATGCATATGGACCATGCTGCTGATGGTAATTTAAGTTTGGGGATGTCCGATGTTCCTGTTACTGCATTTGGTTCTCGTGCTCATCTCGAGGAGAAGGCTCTTGCCTCAGTTCAGTTCTGCAAATTATACTCTTCAGTTTTTCTTAATATACTGAGTTATACTAATTCTAATTATTTTCTACTTCATCTTATGTTCAGAGAAAATGGTACCGTAACTTTTTGATGAAGGGTTTCCATCTAGTGGTTCTCTTGGCTGCTGGTCCTGGCATTCGAGATACACAGGTAATCTTCTGTGGCGAGACTTCTCTGTGTTTCCATCCTTATTTTATTTCTCAAGGTTTTTAACTTAAGGAAGTAAGCTTGAAATATGTTATACTATGTCTTGCCATTTTTTTTGTATGCCTACAGTGTGGTTTCAAGATGTTCACTAGGGCTGCAGCACGGAAACTTTTTAGCAATGTTCACTTGAAAAGGTGCATATTCTTCTTCTATGCTCTCTCATACTGTTGTTACACCTGCTGCATATAAAATCAGAGTACATACATACATTCACTAAGAGCATCCCTTACTACAGAGCTTACTGAGTATCTACTCCCTCGGATTCACATGTACTGTCTGTATTCATTATTTTGTTCTTGTGGTTGATAAAAAAGGAAGGTATTTATGACCCAAAGGGAGGATATGTTATGCCACTTGGCAACTTCTATTCTTAATAGATACAGTATATTGACTCTTGAGACACTAGTAAATATCCGTACATTAATCAGTTTATCATTCTTCATTCTTCTTGTGTTTCCCTGTTTACCTGTTGTATTCTGTCTGATCTTTGATATGTTAGTACTTGGTTGCTATGAAAAATGTGAATTGTATGACTCTCTTGTCGCTAATGCTTATCTCATGCGGGAAGGTCCTCCAAACTGTATCCCTAGTATTTATATTGCCATCAGAGAACGTGTCATTGATTTACAGATAAGCTAAGCTTGTGCCTGACTGCATATATGTCTTGATCTTCTGTAGCTAATATGCCTGGGGTGTGTGGCTAGCTCAGTGGGGTGCTGAGAGCTTGCCTTATCTTCTCCTCTAGTGTGTCACTTTATCTTGTTCTCTTCAGCCCACCCTCTTAATTTCAGGCTTCCAGCAGCGTGGCTGCTTCCCTACCTTAACGGCAGAACTTGAACCATGGTCCACTAGGCTGACACGGCACAACAGGTCGAGGGCTGGGTTGCTGGGCCAAATTGTAATTCATAGCACGACCAGGCATAAAAGTGAGAAAACCTTTTTTTTTTTTTTTGAGTTTTTGCTTGGTCGTAGCCCTTCTCTTAAATATAAAATGAAAGGGATTGGAGAGTAAGGGAGACTACTGACTACCCAATCAAATAGGTAATGACCTCATCTGTAAATTATAGAGGACTGCTGCTTGCGGTCCTTAATGGTCTTACTGACATGTTTTCAGTAGTAATTTGTCATTGCTTAAACTTATTGCTGAAAATGCTTTCTTGTAGCATGTTCCTGAAATACTTATATCATTGATAGTTGGTTGCTGTTGCTCTGAAATACTCTCTATCTTTTTGGCGATTGTGTACATGATAACCTCCGTCACCAAGAGGGGTTTTCGCCGTGTGTTGTTATAGTCTTATTCGTTGGAATTTAAACATGTATTTATGTGATTTATGGGTGTAACATTTTTCCATGCTACTACCCGTATATAGCAGCTGGAATACTTTTGGTACTTCTTAAATCTAAGATTCGTCAAATTGCAAATTCAATTTCATCTACAATTCTACATGTATCATTTAGATTTGGTAATTGTGTCACAGGTGGTGTTTCGATGTTGAACTGGTTTACCTCTGCAAGTGGTTTAGGATCCCAATGCTCGAGATATCGGTAACATGGTCTGAGATTCCGGGATCAAAAGTGAATCTTCTCAGCATACCTAACATGCTTTGGGAGCTTGTGCTCATGGCGCTTGGTTATAGAACAGGTATGTGGAAGATAAATGGCTAAGATTGTTTGGTGCAGCTAGTTAGGAGACCTAAACAAGCTTCCTTTCTACAAAAAGATATACAAAAGTTTTGGATCTGGAAAGGATGACTAGCTTAAAATCTTAGTCTTTTTCGGCCACATACAGAAACAAGATGAGAGTGAAAGTAGATGTACCAAACCCAAATATTAAATCTAACTTGTAGATGTAATGACTTGCGAATTTACCTTGTTTCATGCCTTAGAGGTGAAGTTTACGCGAGATCTTGGTAGGATTTATAGGGTATACTTCAAAATTTACGCCAACAGTATTTTCTTACCAGAAACATATTGAAATGCTTCACACTCTCATGAATAGTTCTTTTGTACTTGATTTTGAATTGCTCATCAAATGCCATCATATTGTCATATGTGGTTCATAAAATCAGCATTTATACGTAAGGAGTTTATCACTATTTTTCAAATGATTTCACGAGATTCAGGCATAGATTTTTGTCTTCAATTTCGACATTTCTACCACTTTTGACTATTGTTTAAAATTAGTTAGTATCTAAAGAGATAGCGACCTTGAAATTGTGTCATGTGTGCACAGTTTACCTGTAGCAATATTTCGATCTACTGTGCTCGCGCTCTGTAAAAAAAAATGGCTTCATGCACTACACCATTTTTCACTATTGGTTGATATGTCATCAACGCCGTAGGATGCATCGATCCAATTATCAATTGATTCTTAATTTGTGCCCTCAAAAACCATCCTCTTATGTGTGAAAACTTTAAAATTCTGCTGTTTAGACAATCCCACGTAAACTTGTCAAATGTGTAAAAGCGTAAAAGCTGGTACCTTAGAATGACTTTTGTGGTACGTTGGTGCTCGATGTAACGATCTAGTGTGGCTCGATCAGTGTTCATATCACAAAAGAATATTGAAATTGCTTGATGCACCATTTTATTGTTTGATCTAATTTCAATTGTTATCAACACATCCAGTGCACTCTTAAATTTGATAATAGTCGATTGATCTTGAAATTGTGCACCATTGAAGTCATCTTGAGCATGTAATATAGCTTTCAGATTCACCTATAAAACCATTTCGGCGACTGTGTCGACATCTTTTGTGTAAGACCAGTAGGTCTTTCAATCTATAGAGCTCTTACTAAGGGGAGTTTTGTAAATGAATTGATGCACCATATCCATCCCAGTGAGTCATAGATACCTTAGAACCATATATTCAAAAGTGTCTCAAGTCATTATCCAGAACAAGGTAAACTTTACGCTGCCTGATTTTTCGCTTAAACATGTTCGACCAATAGTGTGCATAACTGCCTATTACAGTGCTCCCATACTAGGTTGAAGTGGCTCATAAGTTAGCTAAACGAGCCATTAGTTTGTAAATTACGCTTTGCCAAAAAAAAAAAATCCTAGGTTGAAGTACTATCACATCATTATTATCACTAGGTAAAACTTATAACAAGTCCACGACAGCTGGTTTACCAAAAACCTCATGTGCCGAAATCCAACAAAATGTCCGAACGTCCGAGGACTGTAGTATGGTACAACTAAGAAAAAGTGATCAAATGATAACAAGTGACCACATTTTATGAAATGGTTAGTTTTCCTTTGTCACATCATGCAACGGTCTCACCCAAGCCCTACTGATTTATCTAAAGCAAGAACAAGTTAGTTCCTATTTCACTGAAAGAAGTCATAAAAGCAAGTGTCTATGAGCAGTAGAGTACACTTTAAAGTTTAAACAGCTATGGAATGAATCGAACATCGATAGAGTCCATAACTTGAGAAAAGAAAATGAATAGAATAGAATAGAATAGGTCACTGAAAGAACTCAGTAATTTTGTTAAACCACTCAACTTCTCAGGACTATCATTACAATGTAAGAATCAACAAGAAAGTAAACAAAAAATAAAAATTGAACGAACGAAGGGCCTTTGTTCCGTCTTTAATAGCTATGACGGGCCTTCACTCTTCCACCTGGAAGAAGGAGATGATCTGCAACACCAGAACCCAATTTTCCGAAAACCTAGAAACATTTTCTGTGAACAATTGACGGTCCTGACTCGTCATACTCGGCCTTAGCAATCCACATCTACAATGAATTAACGAATTTGCGTTAGGTTGCTCAGAAAATATGAAAGTTGATAACATTAAAGACGTAAAATAAGAGCAAACCTGTTGAAATGTACTGAGGGATGCCAAGATGGAGCCTCCGATCCAGACACTGTATTTTCTTTCTGGTGGCGCCACCACTTTAATCTTCATGCTACTGGGGGCCAGGGCGGTGATTTCCTTGCTCATTCGGTCAGCAATTCCCGTAAACATAGTTGTACCACCACTGAGGACAATGTTACCGTAAAGGTCCTTCCTAATATCCACATCACACTTCATGATTGAGTTATATGTAGTCTCATGAATACCGGCAGCTTCCATTCCGATGAGTGATGGTTGGAAGAGGACTTCAGGGCAACGGAAACGCTCGGCTCCAATGGTGATAACCTGTCCATCAGGAAGCTCATAGCTTTTCTCAGCTGAAGAGCTAGTGTTTGAGGTTTCCAATTCCTGCTCATAGTCAAGGGCAATGTAGGAAAGCTTCTCCTTCATGTCCCGGACAATTTCACGCTCGGCTGAGGTGGTGAAAGAGTACCCACGCTCTGTGAGGATTTTCATCATGTAGTCGGTCAGGTCACGTCCTGCAAGGTCGAGACGGAGGATAGCATGTGGGAGAGCATATCCTTCGTAGATGGGGACTGTGTGGCTGACACCATCACCAGAGTCCAAGACAATACCTGTAAAATCACATACAAACACAACCAATAAACATCGAGCGATTTAAGATTATATACTGAAAATTTCAACTAAACTACTTTATTAGGTCATTATGCGGTCGTACCCATGACTTGGGTTTCCAAATCCGCCGACATCAATTAAATATGTAATGAGTACTTCATTGTGACTTCCTTCCCCCAGCAAAATAGCTACATATACTAGAACACTGGGCGAGACAAGCTTTCCCGAAGCAAGTAACATTGTGGCTTAGGGAAACGACTAACGAAAGGGAAAAAACTAGCCAAACAAGATCATTAGATGTTTCAAATCGAGAGCATATAAAGCCAGAAATTTTCCATAATCCTGATTTAAAAAAAGGTAATTTTAATGTCTCAGTTTTCGCGCACTCACCAGTTGTACGACCACTAGCATACAGGGAAAGAACGGCCTGGATGGCAACGTACATTGCAGGGGTATTAAAAGTCTCAAACATGATCTGGGTCATTTTTTCACGATTAGCCTTGGGATTGAGAGGTGCTTCAGTCAGAAGAACAGGGTGTTCTTCTGGAGCAACACGAAGCTCGTTGTAGAAGGTGTGATGCCATATCTTCTCCATGTCATCCCAGTTGCTAACAATACCATGTTCAATAGGATACTTCAAAGTGAGAATACCACGCTTGGATTGAGCTTCGTCTCCAACATAAGCATCTTTCTGACCCATTCCAACCATGACACCAGTGTGACGAGGGCGACCTACGATACTAGGGAAGACGGCTCGAGGAGCATCATCTCCGGCAAATCCAGCCTAAAAAGCACAAGCCACAAGTCAAGTATAACTAAACAAAGCAACCTGTTGACTGGTGAAATTATGTAAAGGTAGTATAGCCATTAAATAGAACTGTTGCTAGATCGTTACCTTAACCATTCCAGTTCCATTGTCGCAGACAAGTGGTTGGATATCCTCACCTTCAGCCATCTTTTATAGTACGCTAATACGTAGCCATCAGTCACATGAGAAGAAGCTAATAAGATACTAGTTAAACGGTGACAAATCAATATTGCACTTAAGCAGAGCTGTTGTGTTGAGAATTAAGACATCTTAAGAGTACAGCTCTGATCGAAAGACACTAGAGCTCAAAAGCTTTGTTTCAACTTTCAAGGGCCACACTATACCGCTACAAAGGTTTAAATCTTGACTTTAACACAAAGTACCTAACTAGATTCCGTAAATCTTCCTCTAAGGCAATAAAATTTCAATCAGAAAACCTCATCAGAGAATCGTGGTTTGAAGAGGCGCACTAAGGCACTAAGGGACTGAAGCAACGAGCACAAAGCCAAGACGCACCCTTTTGGACTCAAAGTGCACTATTTTTAGTAACAATTTTTTTTAATCACTGGCCTTTAGTGTGCATTTCCCTCATCATAGGCTCATAGCTTATAGATTTCTGAAAGAATCTTAGAACATATCTTAAGATGTATCTTAACCACAAATCCATCACTTTATAACTGTTATCCAATCCACAGACAATTCAAATTATGTTATTGTCTTATTGACATCAATCTCAGGTTTAACTTTTAGATGTGAACGATATAAAATTCCAAAATCCACGATTCTATTATAGCAAATGTCATCATCTTCCGAAACACATAGCAATCTAATTTCACACATTATACCATCTATCATAAGCATGTGATCCTAAATCCACTTTGATATTGATATGCATCCTATATAGCTCTACAATCAAATTCAAAGTTGCACAACAGGCTCAACATAGAGCAAACCATGGAAAACAATAAAGCTAAACATATACTCTCATCATCAAAAAGAAAAGCCTAAAGGCTATCTCCCTCCATCTCTTTTATATTGTACTCATTTGACTTTGGTGATCCAGCTATGTCAACTTTAATCGATGTTTCCCACAATATATAATACTTACAACACTTTAGAAATGAGAATGCGCAAGTAGTTGTTTTGATAAATTAAACAAGACAAATTTTATGATGTAAATTTAGGATTGAGGTAGTATCGCAATTTCAAACATCATTGAATCAGATCTTAACTTAACGACAATTCAATGATTTCCTAAAGCCTCCTCTTAATATCACTTGAGTCCATACAATTTTTTCCCAATCAACAATACACAGTCTCCAAAATTTTGAGCATTTTGTACAGATCAAAACAAACTTTAAACATCTCCACAATCAAATATCAAAGGTTTCCTTCATATATACATATAACACAACATAAAGATGATCAAAGTCCATATACATATCCACATTGGTCTCCTAATATCCGCTTTTCAGCCTATTCAATGTTAATGTTACTCTTAAACGAAAAGATTTAATAAAAGATCACAAATATCCACATTGATCTCCTAGTATCCACTTTTAAATCTATTCAATGCTAACAAATATTGCTCTTAAAATAACAGAAATAATCCGATGTCAGATAATTAATAATTTTCAATTTTCTAAATTCAAATTCCGACAATACTGAATTAAAGAAAATGATTTTATGCCAAAAGTGAAAAACATTAAAATAGAAGAAATTTCATGCATTTGAATCAAAATGCAGGTCATAAACACACAAGTACACAGCATATAGCTGATCAAAGATCATATATATCCACATTGATCCCCTAATATTCGTGTTTTCAATCAATTCAATGATGATATCTTAAACGAACAAAAATAATCCGTTTCATTGTTTTTTTTGAAAAATTCAAAATTCGAAAACCTGCTGATACTAATTTATTTTTAAAAACACAATTATACAGCGATTTCATGCCAAAAACAAAAATCTCCGATAATACATACTCCGTAAAAACTAAATCATAATTTGATTATATTAGTTACATTGAATCAAAATGCAGATTATAAACACACAAGTACAAAGTATAGGTGCTCAAAGATCATATATATATATCCACATTGATCTTCTAATATTCGTGTTTCAATCTATTCAAAGATGACATCGCTCTTAAACAAACAAAAATAATACGATTTCAATTTTTTCTAAAAATTCAAATTTCAGAAACTTAAATTCTGATACTACTAATTTAGTAAAAAAAACACAATTATACAGCAATTTTATGCCAGAAACGAAATCCTCTCAAAATATGCAAAATAAAACAAAATAAATCATACATTTGGATTAAAATTCGTTCAAAAAGTTAATCAAAATCGAGGCCGTTGAATGAAAATTGAACACACATTATCATCAATACATCAAATAATCGATGAATACCAGCAAATTAATCGAATTGCACATCGTTAACTCAAAAACTGACACACAATATCATCAATTCATCAAATAACCGATCAAAACCGAAAAATGCGAACATAATTAAATTAAAATTTAACAAAAACACCTGAAAATTAATCGACTTGCACATCGTTAACTCAAAAATTCACACACATTATCGTCAATACATACATAAAGTGATCGATCAACAACGAAAAATACGTACATAGTTAAATTAAAAATTAACAAACACCTGCAAATTAATCAAATTACGCATCGTTACATACAGCTTTCACACACATTATCATCGATAGATCAAATAATCGATCAAAACACAAAAAATACGATTATAATTAACGAAAAATTAGAGATTAAAAAAATCAGCAACAAATTAATCAAATTGCACATCATTATACAGAAAATTTCACACACATTATAATCAACGTATCAAATAATCGATCAATTTACAAAAAATTAGAAAGATTAACGGAATTCTAGAGAGATAAAGTGGCGATACCTTGAGAAAAAGTTAGAGAGAGAAAGGACGAACAACAGAGAGAAGTAGTGAGAGAAAGCTTGTACAAAATGAGGAAGGATATTAATGGAGTCGAAGAGGTATTTATTCAGGTGGAGATTAAATATGGACCGTTAGATTGTACAAGCTGGATATACGGAGATGATGACACGTAAGCAGTAATTGATGAGTGTGAGTGGCCCCGCGAAATTCCAGTGGTTGCTGTCGTTTTACTCTTTTCGCCCCCACATTCCATTTACTTCCCTTGTCACTTCTTTTCCCTCTTTTCTATTTTGAATTTTTGATTTTTAGGTTATTTAAAATTTACTATTCAAATGAATTGAATAAAATTGTTTATATTAAGAAATATTGTAGGATGATGATTGAATTTGTTAATCAAATTAAGTAGCTTTATCAACTAAAATGTTAATGGTACGATATGGGTTGAACATGCTTATGTATACGAGAGCTTTTATGATTGCGCGCGTCAAGTTAGTTTAAGGTAGATGCCTAGCTATCGTGGTTGTTTTGGGTTTGTAGAAATCTGAGTCCGACTGGATATAGTAAGGTTATTTCGGGTTTGAATTATTTTCGGATGTTCTACTATGTGTTTGCATAACCGCTTGTGACGAGGTGCAAGGAGATTATCAAGAATGAGAATTGGACCGTTTATATCGAACACATTTACAGGGAAGCCAATAAGGCTGATGATTGGTTAGTTAATCAGGGCGTTAATTCTCCATCCATTGTAACCGTCTTAGACACCCCTCCCCCTGATCTTAAGGTCATTTTTCAGGAGGACATTCAAGGGGTAGCCACCCCTCGTAGTATCACTTCTTAGATAGTCTTGTCGGGAGGACATTCAAGGACCTTGTCCCTCTATTGTACCAAAAAAAATGTGTTTGCATGAAATCCAGTCTAAAAGCAAAAGTGAAAAATTAATTAAAAATGAGTGAAACTTTTATATCGATTAGTAGTCGCTCATATTTCTGGTCTATTTAAAAGCATCAAAATTCCAATAGAAAAATTATGCACTTTAATATGGATACTCTTTAACTCTATATCCCAAAGAAAATTTATAGGTTACTAAAAATGAGCACAAATTCTTATTTCAGACGGAGGTATCCGTCTTAAGCTTAAGACGGATACCATATTTTCTCACAAAATACCCATTAAGGGTGAGTGGAGAGCACATGGGGGGAGCCCACCTTGTCCCCTCTACCCATTTTCTCTCACAAAATACCCGTTGTAAGATCCGACCCGTCTTAAGCAAGACCTATTGAAAAATGAGAAAGGTGACATTTTAAGTGTCAATAATATAGCATTAAGCCTAAATAATAGCTATGAATAATTTTTTATTTTTTGTTAAAAATGTAAAGATACATCAAAATTCACATGGGTTGGAGATAGAGCTGGCAAGTCTGACCCGACCCGAGTGACCCGACCCGAAACCCGAGCAAAACGGACCCGACCCGACCCGACCCGATGACGACCCGTAACCCGTTGATGACCCGAAAATCAGTGACCCGAACCCGACCCGAACCCGACCCGACATTGACCCGATTAAATTGACGCTCTGACAATTATTAACCTTAATAATGATCAAAATGAAAGTGATTTATTGTTTAAATTGATATGTTTGACTTAATAATCAATTAATAAAACAAATAATAATTTAAAACTAGATTTAATGGAAAAATATTGAAATATTGCGAAAAAATAACCAGACCCGATTACAACCTGACCCGACCCGATGCATCATTTGACCCGAAATGGCCCGACCCGATAACGACCCGACCCCGCCCCGACCCGACCCGAAAGGGTTGTCTGACCCGATACAACCCGAACCCGATACGACCCGAACCCGATACGACCCGAACCGATTGCCACCCCTAGTTGGAGACTACTTCCTAGACAACAAAAGGACCAAACAAAGATTCTGTATCTGTTCCCTTGAAAAAGACTACCCTGTGTGCAACATTAGTGCGATCCATTATCCAGCTTCACTTAGCCTGTAACTTAATTATTTATTTATTCTTTAAACTATTTGATTAACACACAAAAGCATGCTTTTATCATTGTTATGTTTGTGATTATTACAGTTTCAAGATCCCACATTCTTCTTAGCTTTATAATCCCTTGAATAATCTGTCAGAAGTAAAAAGAAATTCTAGTGACGGAGCCGAGGGGGCTAGCAAGGGTGCTCGCCCTTAGATGATACTGTACAAGTTTTGAAAATTTTAGCTCAAATTTAGAAAAAAAAATAAAAATTTGGGGTTTACATTAACGTATTGTTTCCTTTTCCAACAATAAAAAAAAATAAAAATGACGGCTTTTGTTTGAGTTAATGATAAGCGATATAAAGTCTTTTGGGGTTCAGGCCAGCTCGACGGTTTCTCCCACAGATATATCATGGAGAAAGCAATCAATTAATTTATGTTCTGAAAAACATGACTTTCATAATCCAAAATAAAGTAAAGTACAACAGTTCTGAGATGAAATAAAATGTAATTATACCATGAAAGGGGAGCATCCTAGGAAGTTAATATAATTAAAGTTTACACAATCATAATAAAAGATCTGAAGTAGAATTGCAGTAACTAAAACTTGATTAAATTTGGGGGCTTGAGCATGAAGCCCAATTAATAGCAGAATTTTGACGACATTTCCGACATGGTGTGCATAAAGGCACCAATTGTGTGAATCGGATTTGAGCTTACACCTTGGGTTTACAGGAATGGAGGTAGTATCACCCATCGTCGTGGATACTTGGGCTTCCCATCCTTCCCGTCAAATAACTGCAGGTAAATAATGTAATATGAGGTACATTGAACGAAGTTAGATCAGCTGCTAATTATACAAAAGTACAGACACAAGTAAACCTATGAATAGTCATCCAACGACTTTACTCTCAAGTGGCTAAGCGGTTCAGTGATTTTATTCCTAGAATATAAAACCGAGCCTATGTGGACCCATTTTCGATAATTTGTTTCTTTTCCCAAGCATCAAAGCAAAAAAAATTGTTCACAAAGATAGGTGTTGAGCTAACGGTCTAGAGAATCACTGCTCACAGTTGTTACTCAGCCTATTTCTGAAAGGCTTGGACTTTGTAGGCAGAACTAACACAATAAGGAGAAAAAAGATTATACATCGGAGGTACTACCTCAGAATAGTATGATTTTGAGTTTTTGTACATTTTTTTCGAGCTTTTTAAAGTTTATAAATTAAATTTTATATCTTATATATGATGTTTTTTTAGTGTTATTGTAATTTTTTTGAGCGTAATGTTTAAATTAATAAACTCAAAAACTTTATAGTAAAAGTATACTATACTCAAAAACTTTATTGTAAAGCTCAAAAACTATATTTTATGTGGTAGTACCTCAGAGGTACAATCCACTTACTGCGCAATAAGCTTCATAATATCATTATCAGCTATTAGGTCATTTATTTGTTCCGACTAGATCAATGGATAGCCAAAATTGCTGGTTATAAGATAATTGCCAGTCAAGGGTCTGTACTATGTATTGCTGCAAAAGTATCTTGGGTTGGAAGTTTCGAACAAACTCTCAACTTGCAGTCAAGATGTGGCCCATCACTACGAGCATGCTGACCCATTTTCGATAATGTGCTTCAACCAAAACTCATTACTTATTATTTCAAGCATCAGAACAAAAACATAAGTTCACAAAGATAGGTGTCGTGCTCAAGGGCTATGTTAGATACGACATTTCGACACTTCATTTTAGACCAAAAACATTAAGTTCACAAAAATCATGTTTTTGGTCTAAAATGAAGTGTCTGAGTGTCCTACCCGTGTCCGAGGGTGGAATGTCCGACACGGGTACGCGAGGTAATCTTGAAGAGTCCGAGCAGCCATAGCTGAAGGGATAGAAAATTACTGCTGAAAGTTGTTACTCTGCCTATTTCTGTAAGGACAGGAGGCAGCGTCGAACAATAAGGTTCGTAATGTCATTATTAGGTCATTTTTTTCCCCAGCTAAATCAATGGGAGACCAAAATGGCTGGTTATAAAGTAATTGCCAGTCAATGGTCTGTATTGCTGCAAACTTATCTTTGGTTTGAAGTTTTGTTCAAACTCGCAACTCGCAGTTAATCTGATCCAACACTAAGTGCATGCTGACCCTAACACATTGTATCTACCCGTATTTTGTCCAAAAATACTAAAACCCCATATCAGCCCAGCCTGTATTGACCTGAACGTCACCACCCGTTTGACAAGCTTTTGCGAACACTATCACATTAGGTCCTAGCATGAGGTTCATTCCTATTTCAATCTAAAGTTGACGCTGACATAGACCTTAACTATCTAGGCACAAAGCAAGCATATATCATCACATGGAGAAAACACAGGTTGCTAAACACCGGAATGCCCAAGTATATTGAAAATACCTTCTTCAGACGCCGGTGCTTTGCAAGTGCCCAATTAGTCATGATCGCGGCAGCAACTACTGCAAAGACATAACCAGCCACAGTTTGGGTTGCAATATTGAAGCCTATCCATTGATAGATCTCCGTGGTATAATTGGCACAAGTCACAATATTGAACAAGAATCCCCTCGGAATCTGATACCCACCACCACCGTCAGCACTCCTAAGATTCTTCAGCAAGATATGACAGTAGAGGTTTGAAAGTTGGCACAACAAGCCAAACCCAAACCCTATCTTCCATTGGAGGTCACTAACTGGGGTGTAAAGTGGATGATTCACATAGTAAGCAATGTAGGCTCCAAAAGACCAATAGTATGCACAATTCCGGAAAACATTGGATAACGGAGAAGTTGCATGACTAAAGCGATGGACAAAAAAGGTCTCCATAATACGTTTGAAATAGTGGAAGCACCAGTAATAACAGGCATATGTTTGAACTGGATGCATGGCACGTTCTCCTTTGTACCCGAAGAACTCATAAACAGGGAAGTAGTAGAAGATGGGGTAGATGATCAAAGGACCCAAGTACTCGAAAAAGAATAGAGTACGGTAAGAAACCTGGGTCCCAAGGTCCTTGAATACTACGGTAATGGCGTTGGAATTACCATCAGAATACTCCACGAGGCTTTTCTTACTGTTAAGGACAGTTGGCCTTTGTTTTGACCCAGGTTGGACGGGAAGGGTCAGTCGTTGCCTAGAAGGATAAAATTTCTTGGCTACAAATGCAAATAAGACAGTTAGCAGGGATCAAAACCATTTGGAAATATGCACATAATACTATGATAAATGATGAAGGAATGTAAGATGAGTAAATCTATAATCTATTTTCTTTAATTGTTTCCGTCCCGACAAAGAACGAAAAAGATGGCAACTTGCAAAAATGAAAACGACCATTGAGTCCATGTAAATCATCATAGCAAAAGGTTTAGTCGGTATGTTACCCATTACTTATAAAATCGGAAAACGGTAACTAATATTTATGCAACAGTCTACTGCAATCATCTCGGCATCCCCACACATTATGAGAAAAAAGGAAGAAAACATGAAGTATACACTGGAAAAATGCCCCATAATAAACCCAAATCTAAGCCATAGGACGACTCCACATCAAACTGAAAGTGAAGATAGGGATGGATGGCAAATCGCCAAATTCTAAAAGCAGTGTTAGAGGTAGAAAGTGAGCACTAACTGGCAAGTTTACCATAGAAATATGCATATTTTGGTCTAAAATGAGGTGTAAAGTGTCATACCCATGTCCGAGTGTAAGATGTCGGACACGGGTACGCGAGAAAATTAGAAGAGAGGTGGTGAGGTTATCTATTTGCACACTAGTCAAAGTGAAAAGAAATTAAAATTAATCTCTCGTCAATAAAGTAAGAATGATATAATTTTCAAAAATCCTCGTCGAGACCTCACGGGTCCTCAGTAGCAGATTTCTAGGTAGTTTGCTCCCAAGAGAAAAAAAAATGTACCCTTTTTGCTCTATCTTTCACTCCTAAGAAAAATGATTCAAATGAAACTTCTTGACACCAAATACAGGAATTGTTTACATAGCATTTCAGCACTGCCTAACTTGTTTCATGATTCATGACTATCCATGAAGCCTAATAAAATACACCCTGTAGATAGTCTAGTGTAAGACCATTATACGCATACAACGATTTCATCAGAGCTGGTGTACATATATTATACTTAATCTCATACTACAATGCTATTGGCAGCAAAAACCATCATACCATCAGATATATTAGCCGTCAACACAACAACACACACTTTAATTCTACAATTAAGAACGTTCACATCAACATGGATGGCGTTGCAAACTTGGGGTCAACATTTGCAACCAAATCAGAGTAACATAGCATGTAAACCTATATCTTTCGAATTTTATAGATATCCCACCTCAAGTCTTCTACATAGTATATGACGGCCAACTGGCCAACCAACACCACGTTTTCCCCCTAAAACGGAAAACATCTCAGACTACATGTCGAAAGTGTGTCTAACTCTTCTGATATAATCCCGTTTGTCCTTAAAAGTTCCGAAATTCGGACAACAAGGAAAAAAAGTCCACAGATCAGCCAACCAAACACTATATTGCAAAAGATAATGCATAACCCCAACTGATAACATTTACGCGGTCGAGTTCAACAAAAAACCATTGGATCACTTCTTCTATGTCACAAATAAATGTACCTTCCTAAACATAACTTAGATGCAGATGCAAATGACTAAATTGTTTTTTAAATGTGAAGTCAACATCAGACAAAAACACACCCAAATCAACATCTTAATCACAATTCAGTTCACTGATAGCTTAATTACAGTTCATTTCACAAATTAATACTTAAAAATCAACTCTTACAGAATAATCAGCTCATAAATTGAATTAAAACAAACAAAAGAACAAACTTTAATTAATTATAAAGAACTTACTTCTCTTAAAAATTGCTTCTTGTAGATCAGCAACAGTAGCCTATATCAAAACCAACAATACAATCAGATCATTAACTCATCCGATAGAAATGAACTATTAAATCATCCAAAAAAACAACAATAAGACGGGATTTTATAACTATTTTACAGTTAGATGTGACCGCTATTGAAAACAAGTGGCCCTCTAAGTTGTAGTTACATTTTAACAAAAAGCGACAACATAACATAACCCGCCTTATTTTTCAGACTGAAACAGTCCGTCTGAAATAAGTAATTATGAAATTAAAGTGATAAATTATCTAATAAACAAGAATTAAAGAAAGAACATACAGATTCATTGAGCTGAATTCCTCCTTTAATAAGCTCTCTACCACTTCGAGTAACAATTGAAACATTCATTTCTGGGTAAATTAAGAGATACCCAGTTCACCAAATACAATTTAGAGTAAACCCTTTTGATATTTTGAGCTAATTTTGCGTAAGACTTTTATGGGTAGGAGTTAAATCTCGATCATATCGAAAGAAATTAGTTATGGAGGAAATGAAGAAGGATTGGTGGAATTATTTAAGGGCAACACTCTTTATTAGTAAGGCGGGTATTTAATATTTAAGGTGTGTAGTAGTTGGTTGGAAGTAGGATATCTAATTTTGGCCCGACTTGTGAATTCATTAGCCACCTTTTATATAGTTTGACATCCATTACTTAACTGTATTTTCAAGTGCGTCTATGTGTTAAAGACTCTTATCTCTTAAACTAGGTTTTTATTTCTCAAATAAATGACTAGGGGTTAATTCTTGACCCATGTAAATGAAATTACTAAATTTGAGAGTGTTTATCCATTAAATTGTATTCAGTACCTCAAAGGAGATTAAACCCTTAATAGGAAATATTCCTAATCAACACAAAAAGAAGAATAACCATTAAAATAAAGTTATATTGAATAGCAGATTGCTCTAATACCATTTTAGCTCATTTGGAAGGAAGACAATGAGTTGCTTTTATATTTTAACATGGTTAATGGACCAAGTCATGACCAACGGAGTTCAAAGGATGAACTTCGACAATCTGACCCCATGTCAAGCAATTGGAGGAGGGAATCCACTCGATGAGACTAACTCGCTCTTAGATAATAGTAACATCCCACCTTACCAAGCATTTGAAGAGTAAGGTCCGGTTCTTTCTGATTTTTTAGAGCTGAACTGAACTGAGCTGAATGAAGTTGAACTGAACTGAATAAAGCTGAACTAAAATAAGCTGAAAAAATAAGCTGAAAAAATAATAATAGTGATAATTATTATAAATATAATGATAACAATAATAATAATAATAATAATATTATAAATATCGGTTTGGTTGACGGGCATGGCGGGTCCCTTCGTCTTGCGGATTTGCTACTTTATTCCTGGGACAGAGGGCGTGATGTGTGTGTTGATTTGACAGGGTCTTCCCCCTTGACTCAGACAGGGATGTCCGATTTTGTGCCGGGACGGGTTGTCGCTGATGCTGCTCAGCGCAAAGGTGCTAAGTATGGAGATTTATGCGCGGCTGCTGGCTATGATTTCCTACCCTTCTCTTTCTCTTCGCTTGGAGAGCTGGGGTCGGGTGCTGTTGACTTGCTCAAGCGGATCCAGAAATTCTCGGTATCTCAGGATGTTGGGGCTCGGGTGGCCGCTTATATCTTTACTAGGCTTAGTTTTGCTATAGCTAAGGGGGTGGGGGGCCAGATTGTCTCTCGGCTCCCCACCAACTTCTTGTAAACTTTACATTTTATTTTAATGAAAGCTGCGTGCATCTTATAATAAAATAATAATAATAATAATAATAATAATCATAATAGTAATGATAATGATAATGATAAATATTATTAGTTGTTATCATTAGTCTTAGTAATAATATTGGTAAATAGTAATAGTAATATTAATATTAATATGATTGATTTTGATAGTCATAACATTCATTATAATAATAATAATAATTAGTGATAATATTATTAATAATAATAATAGTGATAGCAATAATACTAGTAGTAGTAGTAGGTGTGGGAGCCCAGGCAATTTCTCGGTTGACCACTAATGTCCTGTAAATTTTGTTTTGAGCTTAATAATGTTTGCGTTTTTTATAATTTAATTATAATAATAATCATAGTAATTATAATTATAATAACTAATATTCATACTAATATTAATAATATTGATAATAATTGCTATTAATAGAATATTTCATCCCTTTCATAATAATTTTCGTAGTTTGAATTACATAGTTTTTGAGACGACACTTTGACTCGATTGCTCTTCATTTATATTCATTTTTTTTCATTTAAAATATTTGTTTCTAATATATTTTTTTATGATGAGTATAATTTTTTTGTTATAACGTCTTCATTTTTATATTTTAGCACTAATTTATGGTCAAAGTTATGAAAATTAACCCTAAAAGTCAAACGAGGGATAATTATGTAATGGAAGGAGTATTAATTAATAATAATAATAATAATGATAAATACTAGTATTAATATAAAAAATAATTAAGTTTAAAATGAGTAGAACTGAAGTGAGCTAAATTTAGTGGAGCTGAACTGAACTGAATGAAGTTGAGCTGACTGAACTGAATGAAGCTGAAATTAACTGAACTGAGCTGAGCTGAACTGAACTGAAATGAGGTAAAATTAAGCTGGAAAGAACAAGGCCTAAGTCTCCTAAGAGCAAATTTAAGTTTATTGAGCGATTTCAAAAAAAAACCCATACTATTAAGTAATAAAATAAGTACAATTATTATGTAAATAGGTATGAAACTAAAGAGTCATTTTATATCCGGATCAACAATAAATAGGGTTACAAAAAATAGATCAATGATTTTGAAAGGTTACTCTCTTAATAAGAAATAAGTCTTGCTTATGACGGGGCGACCTGTCGCAAGCTTGCGACGGGTCAAATCCCCCTCACAAAGAGTAAGTGACAAGGCAAGTAGGGGCTCCATTTGCACCCCACTTGCCGCCCAACTTGCTCTTTATGAAGGGAATTTGACCCGTCACAAGCTTGTGACGGATTGGTCCGTCACAAAAGAGAATTTAAGTAAGTGCGAGACCATTTCTCCCAATTTTTGGTGGGTGATAGGACAAACAATCCCACGCTTCTTGATTCTCTACTTATACAAGATGAGAAAAATTTTGCTGCTGAAGAAGTTTAAACTTTGGTCTTAACAATTATTCCTGAGTGTTTTAAGCCGGGTTATCAGATTCGCTCTAATTACATATGCGAATTACATCAATTGTTCGCTCTTTTGAGCAAATCGTATATTCCAATACGAATACGAATACGAACCAGTGGCAGTCGTATCACAAATCTGAAATAGAGCAAATCGTGTATTCCTATTACGAATTCGAATCATTGCAATTACGAATCTGATAACCCTAGTTTCGACATCATTTAAGTCGACCAGGGAAAAGTGTATCAGAATGGTAAAACAGCTAGCTGATCACTGATTCTCAGAAGCTTCTCCGAGTCATCATAGTTCGTAGTGTTGGAAACGAATATCTTAATTTTCAATCAGAGTCGCGTACTTGAAAAACGATGATTATAAAAAGAAAGGTTTCAACAATCACCATGTCATATAAATTCATATGACGGAATAGTTCAGAAAACACGAAATCAACATCTCTTTCAAACAGGACCAGAGGGTTCAATAACTAAATAGTACAGAAGAATAGAGACAAACCATATAACCATGGTGCCTTCAGATATGCAATTTGTCATGTTAATCACATTTTTTTATCTTGGTAATATAAATAGGACGCAAATTTATCAGTCGTGATCCATGGAAGCTTCACTGTGGGTCGCTAAACCATTTGTTGAGACCTGGCATGATCTCATGACTCTTTGTGCGCACAAATTTCCTGATAGCATGCTGTGAGTATTGCTCTCCCTCTGCATGATTGTCCAATATACCGGCAGCTCGCCTTTCCTTATTCACTCTGCGTATTGCGAGGAAAACGTTAGCAACATGATAGGTATTGAAAGACCAAGACATCCATTAGATATAACATACTTCTCAATTCTTTTGCAAACTTAATAAAAATGAAGCAGCCACTTAAACATGCAATCTTTAGCAAGACAAAGCATCACAGGTAGTACTGGCAAAATTAACCTGATATGACACCAGCAACTCGACTTAAAACCCATATTAAACTCAAATATGACTTCAAAGTTAAACAACAAAACTAGAATACATCCGGTTTAAAACAAACCCTCTGAAATGAGCTTAATTGACCAAAAATGACTAGTCTGTCATTGAACTGAAGTTGATCACATAACATAACTTGATAAATATGACCCAAAGACCCAGGCTAATCCGTCATGGAAATGACGACCAGATAATAGCACAATGAAAATAGACTCGAAAGCGATATATCCCAAGACAAATGCATAACTTCACCACAGCAAAATACAGCTAGAAAAATACAATGTCATCCCAACTTTATCTAATCAGTAACTATAGCCCGGTAAGATATGCAAGATATAACAGTTGTGTTCACAGCACTAAAGCATAATTCCAGAAGTAAACGAAATCAGTCAATTGCATTAATCCACTTATATTCACAACATTTACTACACTTGAACAATTTTGCAACAACTAACAAGTCAACTGATAGAAACCATGGAGATACTACTACGCCGGTTTGCTAAACTCTACGGTTATACCTCATTGGAACACATTTGGAGCAAGACATTTAGTTTTCTCATTATACCACGCCCCGCTTCAGTATAAAAGGTTCATCAATACTCCCAGATTTTACTTTTCTAGTTTATTACCAACTACTATCATCCTCATCAATTAGGTTGTGTTTTTAAAAGGCAACCGCATACAATGAATACTTTTGCAAAATTGACTTAACCAATTCTTCGTGTTAATAAACACAAGGTCACAAGTATATTGTGTGAAATCAACTTATTCGTGACCCATTTATCATCTAATGGTCATCCTTCAATTTTGGCAATCTTTTTATATTCAAAACATCATCTTTAATCATCGTGACATTTACAATAAGATCGTAAAACCGCTTTGCAGAGACAGCTTGTAGTGGTTGTCCATAACTAGAATGAGCCTGATTTAGAATTCGTAATTTCATTGAGTTTATAAGTAACACCCAATGAAATCAAGAAAACTAGATTGCCATTCATACCTATATGGGTCTATATAAATTGACTTCGACATAAATAAACGCAACATCAATGAATCAATGATCCAAAACCAAATCAATCACATTATTCGTATAAAAATACTTTATTTGTCATAGATTTTCTAGGGTTTGATTCGATGAGAAATTTAAAAATTAAATTACTCCAAAATTAAATTACTCCTCATTTCAAATAAGACGAAGAGTTGCAAAATTTCACATGATATTCACATAGTGACATGTTTGGGAACATAAAATTGAAATTAAATTCCGTTATTGAGACATTTCATGTGTTGGAAAAACCTAAGAATTTGGAATTTGAATCGGCCTCAATTCAATTTCAACCCCAACCTAATTTAAATTTGTTCAAATTCCACAGTAATCATTTCAATTACATCACTATCTGATCCCCTATCATAGACTCGTATATAAATAAAGGTATACAAACTCCGCCTTCCCCAATTCCAATTCCAATTCCATGGGTTTCCAGTCAATCTCCAAACAGTTTTATTAATTAAATTTGGAATTGAATTCGAACATTTTAATTTCTACAAATTTAAATCATGAAATTGAAATCAATTCAAATCAAAATCGACCCGCAAAATATGAAAATAAATAAAAAAAATGAGAGAAAAATCCAGACCTAACTTCAGGATTAGTAGTAATATTACGGATCAACTGAAGGCCACAAATTCCAACGGCCACACCAACAGTCAGAAACAAAGGATACACCTATCAACAACCATTATTTTTAATTAACAAATGATCGAGACGGAACGAGTAATCTATAAATCAGATCTCAATTAGTCTTACATAATAAGACGGTCTCATATTACGATAAGACCGTCTCATACGAGAATTAATTTAAGTAAAGATCGAAAGGAGAAGATCTAGTATAGAAGGATAGATACCTCGGGTCTAAGCCAACGGTTGACGGCTGAAGCACCACCCATTGTTGAGAAAAAAATGGAGAGATGAGTTTTTTTTTTATTTGGAGTAAAATTTGAGGTTGCGGATTTAAGCAGGACGTTATTTTTATGCGTGTGATTAGACCTACTATCTCTTTTATAATGTTGAAAAAAAATAAAAATAAATATAAAAATACTTATTTTACAAGTTGGATTGTTGCCTTATTGGTTCGAGGGGATTGAAAGGGCATTTTTTGGGCGGAATATTCTAGAGGGAGTGTTGTATTTTAAAATTTTGTTAGTATGGTATGGACGTAATTGTCCACTTGTATAGTAATAATGGTCCTAAATTTTTATTAAAGACGACACTATCTGTGATATGTTGTACACGGGACAAAAATCAAGAGTAAGGTCATGTTCTTTTCGCCTTAATTTCAACTCGTTTTATTTCAGCTCCGCTTTATTCAACACAGTTTAGTTTAGCTTTACCCAGTTCTATTCAACTCATCTCTTCACAAAATTAAGTATTATTTCAATTCCATTCAGTTCAACTCGGCTCAATTCAATCCTTATTTATTAAAGGAACAACCTCAAATCCTACTTAGCAAACATAACATAAAAGTAGGAAGGTTGAAAAGTCAATTTTTTTTTTATACTTTTGATTATTGTGTAACCCACGTTCTCTTAGCTTGAAGCAATTTAATATGGTAAAAATAGATGTTTCATGCTTGACTCATTAAATAACTCAATTATTAATGGTAAATATAATATAATATATAGGGCACATTTTATGAAATATACGACAAAGTGTACGTATGTATTCAAAAACACTATAACACTATGTAATCTATTAACCGTGATTAATAGTATTAGTACTAATTTAGTAAGCCACATAATATTTAAATATTTTTTTAGAGGAATTATACTAAATAGAATAACTCCACCACGAAATACTCTATTGGAATCACATTGGTGATAATTTTTTTTAATAGAAAAAAGAAGAGTTAGGAGTTCATATAAAACAAGACAAAAAAAGGAAAATGCTTAAAACGGGTCAAATATTCTCATATAATGGTAATAAAAATAAAACTTTTGTTATTTTTAAGGCAACAAATGAGGTGATTTGATATGTATTTGACCCGTCTAAAACTTAAGACGGATAATGCCCGTTTTAAATGAGAATTTGTGATAACTTAAATCTTTATTTTTCCAAATGAATTATGATTTGGTCTTATTTTTCCCACATGAATATATTTGACATGTTTAAATGAGAATTTGCCAAGATAGAAAGCGTATGTCTTTAGAGCGGTTGTCCTTCAATAAATTTATCAAAATGTTAATTGTAATATGAAACAAAATGGTAGTAAACATAATAAACGGGTCCATATACTGTAAAATATCTTACTTATAAGAAATGGTAATGATGGACCAACAATTTATTATAAAATAGATACGAATGTAATAAGTGTACCAAATAAAAGAGTTATTTTGAGTCACGATTAATGATATAAGGATCACGAAAAATATATAAAAGAGTACGAAGAAAAAGGTCGTTTAATAACTTATTAAAAGACCGTTTGTCCTAATAAGTTTTTGTAAATAGAAATACAAAAATTGTTATATGGACTATTAGTAAGGTATTTATATATAGGTTCAAAATAAAACATGCCAATCATAAAATTGAAAATTGAGTAATGTCTAAATTAGTTGAATTCTGATGATTTCTTATGCAAAATATGTTGCTGGCGGGTTTTGAATATAGGTCATAATTACACTTTTCATGACTTTACCGGCTGAATTGACTAACATTTGCAGAATTTAAGGAATATGGATGAACTATCTGTTGTATCTTTTAAAAACAAGTCTTACTTGCGACGGGTCGTCCCGTGACAAATGAGAATTTGTGATCTTTGAAATTGAAGAGTTGTGGCAAATTAACAATATTGGAAATCAACATTAATGAACTATTGCTCTACCTTTTAAAATTGGGGACTCTGATACTATTTCTTATGTGTTGATTTGATTTAAATATATTTTTTATGTGAACATTACTTTAATATTTACTTAGATAATTGACGTACAATGTTTTAATTAACAGCACGTGAAAACAACAATTTAAATTTTTCTTAATAAATGTAGCTTCATAAAAAATCATGTTTATTTAAATATTTTGAGAATGCAAATTTTTTAAAATCATACCCGTGCAATTTGCACGGGTTTAAAACTAGTTTAGTACAATTAAGTTCACCTCCAGTTAACTCAGTTCAGCTCATTTCAACTAAAAAGAACAGGGTCTAAGATAAAAAAAGTTCTTAGATACTAACAAATTATTTGTCCTATCTAGTCACATAATAAGGTAATATTTGACCGTTAATAACTCTCGACTACGAGTTCGAAAAACAGTAAACGTTTTTTCAAATTGATTGTCTTTACAAAATGTTCGGTTTACAAAAAAAAATCAGCGATGTCTGAAATCGTACCCGGGAATTATGGTCAATCAAAGTTTATTCGTTAAAAAAACTTTGACCGTCAATAACTCCCGGTTACGAGTTCAGAAAACGATATTTTTTCCAAAAAGCCTTTATGAAATAATTAGTTTGAAAAAAATTGCCGTTTTCTGAGCTCGTAGTCGAGAGTTATTAACGGTCAAAGTTTTTTTTTTTTTTAAAAAAGAAGAGGGGTATATATATCTTTATAAACGAAAAAGTTGGGGGTAGGAGAAAATTCCTAGGTTTATTCCCAACTTGTGCAAAAATAAATGACTTAAAATTAAGGTTTACCATATGAGATAGACTATGTTAAGGTTTATTTCACACTTGTGCACTTGTGTAAGCCCTCGATGGCTAATAAGGGTAGTAACCTTACCCCTACAATAACCTCGACTCCAATACAAAGCCGGTAGAGGACCTTTGTTATGCTGTGAGAGGGACCGACTTACCTTAACAATTTAATTTCAGGTATATTTCAAGTAATTAGCATTCGGGGTCGTTGGCTGGGTAATTAAGTGAATATATTCCCTATGAAATTAAAGTATCCAAGTTGTGACTCTTTTATTATTCGTTTCAAGATCGTTAGAAACCCCGTGACTATCTCCATGGACACTTCTCCGTCCGTACCATACATATCCGGAGTGGGTCCAATTGTGGGCCACACTAACATCGCCGGGGGCTACTCCCCTTCTAGCCGCAAGTCCAATTAGGTATCCCATGAAGTTCCCCAGCCTACGGACATTAGCCAAGCATTCTAGGCTATGAGTCATCCGACATATACCGATGGCCACTGGTATATGGATACGGGTGCCTCATCGCATGTCACGGCTGATCTAGGTGTGTTGATTTCTCTTCACTTACGAGTTACGACACATACCTACCAATGACCATATACGGTATCCTTCATCTTAAAAATTTCCTATACGCACCTCAGATCGTTAAAAAACTTTATATCTTTACCAATGAAAATTGAAAACAATGTTAACAATGTTTTCAAGAAGTTTGACCGTTTAGTTTTTCTTCAAAGGACCTAGCGAATTGGAATACAATACAAGGACTCAAGGAGTGATATCCCCGGCGACTTGGCGAGCTATATCTTTGTCTTTGAGCCCACGTCGTTTGTTCTCGCAGCCTCCCCATGTCTCGTCGCTATTGTTGCTGATCTTTGGCTTAGTTGTCTTGGCCATCCCGATCCCAACATCTTCTATACCTTCCAAGTCAATAATTTATACTCCATTCGTCTCATTCATTTGTTTACCTATAATTAAAATATTTCTCACAAAGAATAAAAATGTAAATAAATAAATGGGAAAGAGAGTGTAGTTATAAAAAAAGGCTAAACAAGGAGTAAACTTAACATGTTGGTCCGCTCTGCCTAGTCTATTGTTTTTTCGAGTTTCATTCTTCTCCAAGCTTCTTCGAGGGCTGAGCATTTTGGTACAAATCGTATTAACAGTCCAAACGGCAACGCCTGGTCTAGGACCGAGACTCATCCTCGATTTATAGTAGCGAAAAACTAAGATAAAAACCGGTGATATTAACATAATACGGAGTAACTTTTACGGTAAAGAAAATAAGACAATGTCTAGGAGCAATATTGACAAGATTAAGAGAATTATCAGAACATTAGCTGAATGCAAATTGCAGTAATCATACAGAGAAATGAAATGAATGCTTCACAGGTTCTGTTTAGTTGGTTCCTCAGCTACTTCATCTCCTATTTTGTAGAACATTACAACTTCTAAACGAATGCTTCAGTTCCGAAACTCTGAGGCTCTCGCAGCAAGGAGCTTCGTTAATAACAGCCTGGTTTTTGAAACCCGGCATTTTCAGAAACATACCGCTTTCTGCACCCAGGACAACGTCCATCAACTTCAACGATTTTCTTATGACAGAATAAGCAAAGTCTAAAGCCACAAGGGCACGGGAGGAAGCTCGAGTCTGTCACATCGAAATCTTCACAGCAAATCGGACAAACAGAATGCTTGTGTTCGCAGGAGAAACTGTCAACTGACACCTGTATATTGATTGGCTGCCTTGAAATGCGTGGCAGGCTTCGAGGACGGAAAACATCCGGGGTCCATGCTCGACTCTTGCTATCTGCTTCCCAATAATCGAGGCACCCTTTTTCTCTGTCTTCCTCACTGCAACTACTAGAAGAACAACCACTAGATCTACTGCTTACGCTTCTCCGTTTGTGGAAATCATTGTCGAAAATATTACGACATGAATTTCTGTCAAGTGAGTGACGACTCATCCAATTGATCTCATGCTCATCTCTTCTTATGCTCCTTGGATGATTTTCTCGTCTTTGGCACCCCTCGATACCTTTCGGAACAGATGGGCATTTTGCTCTACCAACAGTATTAGTTTCTGTAATGTATTCCTTGTTATTGACTGCACAATAATTCAAGTGCAAAGATAAATCAACACAAGAATGACAAGAAACACTTTGAAAACGGTAGCACATGTGAGTCCTATATGAGATGGTCTCACCTATCAGTCTATCACGTATGAGATCAACCCGATATGTTTCGTTTAATTATACAGGCAATTAGTTGGTCTCACGTGTAAGAACGTTTCATATAAATTTGCCAGACACAAAAATTGCTCTTGAGCAGTTGAGCAATCAAATTATCTATAACAAATTGCCATATTTTCCTTTGTATCATATAAATAAAAGGTCTTCAAGGTGACATGCAAAATCAAGAAAACAAAAAAACTAATACGGAGTACTTAATATAAAAAATACGGAAAATTCACATGGTACCCCCGAGGTTTGCCATTTTGCACGAAATACCCAAAATTTTGATTTAGAAAACTTTAAGAGGTCATAACTCGTGTTTACGAGATCATAAAGTGACGATTTTTTTTCAAATCGATCATCTTTCCGAGAACTACGATTTGAAAAAAAAAATTATTGTATTTGGATCCCGTAGCTAGGAGTTATTGCATGTCAAAGTTTTTTTGACCGAACAAACTTTGAGCAAGCATATCTTTTAGTTACGAATTCCGAACTCGACAATTTTTTTTTTCAAATCGTAGTACTTGGAAAGGCGATCGATTTGAAAAAAAAAATCGTCACTTTTTGATCTCGTAAACACGAGTTATGACCTCTTAAAGTTTTCTAGATCAAAATTTTAGGTATTTCGTGCAAAACGGCAAACCTCGAGGGTACCATGTGAATTTTCCGTGAAAAATAACAAAAATTGATCAAGGTATAACAAAGGTGGAGTCTTTTTCTTTATTGATCAAAATATACCCTTGTTTTTCAAATATAATAAAGGTATATAATCTACATTCTCATCATAAAATCACCCAAAATGAAACAACTAATCCAATTATCCCAAAACAAATTTGATAATGAATAAAGCAATAAGGCGGCCTTACACAACTACAGATTAATTAATATCGTAAAATGGATCTTTTTGGCGTAGGAGTACTTTTTAACATCAACGGGTCATGTTTTAGGTATGTAATTGAGATCCGTTTTATGTAATATTAATATAAAACCGCCTTAAGGATACCAATTGTAAAAAGATAACGTTGCATGAAGATTAAATTCAAACATAAACAAACCTTGAATAAGATAATGTTGTCTTTCTAAATCAACTTTGTTGTGCCTCAGTTTAGCCATTTTGTTCACCTATTTATTTTCATGAAACAAAAAAAAAATTATCCATGAAAGTAAATAAGATTGGAGAATTATTCTCCAACAAATAATGTTCCAAATTAATATACATTTATAAAGAATGAAAATAAAATAAAATAAATAATCCTATATAAGATTATAAGTATATAACATACCTTTTTCTTCTTAGAAGAATCCTTAGCAAATGCACAAATATGGGCATTAGAAATTGCATCAGAACCCATTTTTGTATAATCTATGAATCTTATTTCCTCGTTTAATTTTTAAAAAATATGATTATTATGATAATGTTATTTCAAAAGAAGATGATTAATGGATAGATTAATGGATTAATTATGATGTTAATGAGGAAATTAAAGAGGTGGTAGAGATCCTTTGATCTAGTGCTGCGTTAATTTTTTATGGCCAAAATAACAAAGAAATTGTGTTTTTTTTTTGTATATATACTATTAGCTCACAAATCCACATTTTATATTCACGTACGTATAGTAAAATTGTTATATGTATAAGAAAATAGTGTCTATGATCGTAGGCGCGGAGCATAACACAATTTATGTATAAAACCTAAGACGAGTTTTTGATTGGGTAAATACTCATTTATTTATTAATACAATAAAGGGTAATAAATGAGGTACTTAATGTACAAAAAGTCTCCAACGTGAGTGTACAACGATCTTACACAATATACGAAGACAACAGAGTAGCTATGTAAACGATTTGCATACAGTTGTGAATTTGTTATGGCGGGAATGTTGTAGGTTCAGATTACTTCATTTCTTGATATTGTACTCTGTAAGTCTCTATAAACGTATATGATCATGGATATTGTTGTATGGCATAGATATCGAAGAGGCCTATCGCCCTTACATGTAGTTGTTAGTTGTTAGTTAACTTGTTATCGGAGTGGTAGAATTAGGGCTGGTAAAAAAGATGGCCCATTCCGGCCCGACCAGGCCAGACCCGGATCCCAGCCCACCCCAAACCCGCCCCTGGCCTACTTTCTCCTGGCCTGCCTCAACCCGACCCCACCTCGGGCCGATTCCAAATCCCCCCACGGCCCCACCCCAGCCCGACCGTCCTCGTCCGACCCTTCGACCACCCGTAGGTAGAATTACTTCTGTACCTTAGGGATTAGGCCATGTTATTAGTCTTATATCTTTACTTATATGTAAAAATTATACTCCCTACAAAATAATTACCAGTTACTAGTGCTTTTGAAAAACTCTTTTGTTTTACAAAAAAATTGAAAATATCTTATGGGGTGATTTTTTTTATTCTCATTATTTAAATATAGTATGCTTGCTTTATGGTGAAATTAAAAATTGAGACAGCAACTTGTATTTGAAATCAAATTTCAAAATTCTTGCATGTAAATGTTACTTATAAAATATATAGAGTTAATCAGTTAAAAAAAAAAGCATACATTACGTAGAAATGTTGAAATCAGAGTTGAAGTAACTTGTATTTGAATTCAAATTTCAGAATTATTGTATAGCAAATGTTTGCTATCTTAATTGTAAGTAAATCCAAAATGTCATTTTCCGTTCGCATCGCTTGCCCGCGTAATAGAAAGTACAATAATAATATTGCATGTGTTTAAATTTAACTTATTTTCACCCTGTAACAACAGGATGAAAAGTAAAATCATATCTGCATAAATGTATTTTCCTACCACAGACGTATTAGTCTAGTGGTTAAGACAGTGCGAGCTTTGTTAGACACAAAAAAAAAATCCTCCTAATATTTTTAAGTTGAAAGCCACATAGCTACTCAGATGTAAAAAAAAAATGTATATACACTTTCCTAAATGTAATAAAACAAAATAAAAACTGAAATCGTAGAATGAGATGTTCAAACAATTTTCTGCAAGATCTGATCTGTTGTAAGCCTAAATTTCTGTAAAATTTTACTAGCCTCAAACTATAAAAAGCAAAGCAAATGATAAATTTTACAATATAGAAAGATAAAAGTGTTGAAAATGTTTACTGTCATTAACACTCACTGTCAATTTTGACAGAATAGTTTCTACATTCTTTCTGATATTCAGATCAGAGGTAGACTAAAACAGCTAAATTTCATCTGCCTATCAACACTAACATCCAAAGGGCATATAGCATCGAGGAGTCGATTATTGAACACTCTACCATCTACGAGGATATATTACATCGGCTTTTTTATGTACATGTTCTTGTCGATCCTGTGCAGAAGCAAGTCCGCCAACAGTATAGTTCTTTGGGTGAGATTATCTTACCGGGGAAATGTTATACACCATGGAATTTTCTTTGGGTGTCATTCCACTTTACATTGTTACAGCCTGCTCATAATAGATCAATGAGAAGAGTGATTTTGAAAGGTTAGAGATGGGCATTAGTACTTTGTGTGTTCATAGGCTCCATTAAAAGGCTGGTAAGGGGTCAAAAAGTCGGAAATATACCGTCTTACCTCGTGTGTTCATAGGACCAAAAATGGAAAAAATTTCATCAAGTCATTTTGCGTTATTCTATTATATCCGAAGTTAAAAAGCAAAGTTCAGAGCTCCACTCAAAATGGAAAATTAGATGCGCAAATATATACCTTAGTTAACGGCAATCTGTACGAGTCCCTATTCATTGGGATGCAACGGACAAAAACCTGTTAAACCGATGTACACGAGATTGGTTGAGTTTCCCGGAAACGTCAAGGGGTAAACTTTTCCTCTCTCTCTTTGTCCGGAATAAGAAATCTTCCGTATCGAGAACATAGGATATCTACATAAAAACCAATTGAGATAAGATTCAAGGCGTAATCCACTCTGCTACCAATTTATTAAAAAGGGCTTTTGAAGAACTGTGAATTAAAGTAAACAAAACGATACACATCTTCAAGACAATGCCCTACCAGGATGCTTTCTGAAACTAGGGGGAAGGGGTGCAAAACCAATGACTGGATCAGTCTATGTCACTCTTATAATAAAATAATAAATTAAAATAAAACCATTACACAGTTATAACTAATGCGTTACTAAACATTGTTAAATAATCACAACTGATACGAGGATAATATAACTCGCCGATTAAAAAGAATCAGGTCAACGACAAAAAAGTCACTTGCATTGTGAAATTGTTTACTAGCTAAATGGGTCACTATTGGCATTGAAAAGGTTAGTAAAGAAATTTAATGTGTTACTTTAGTTTCCGACTAAAGAGGTCTTATACTCTTATACTCTCACAATAACATTTTTGATACCGTTGCATAAAAAAAATTGATTCCCAGTCCACTCAAAAGTTATTTAATGTGAGTGAAGTTGAGTGTATACTGTATATCATTAAGGAGCTTTACTTGCAGTTGAACAAGTAATACCCCCATAGATAGAGGGCAGATGGGTGCATTGAGCATATGAAACTGGTGTCTCAAGTTACCGTTGTTGTGTCATTATGCCCTATTGGACGGTGATACACAAAAATGTAGACCATTGTTAAAAACACGCGGAGGAATTAACATGAAGGATTGAACAAAAAAAATTGTCAGATTGCATCCAAGAATGAACAGGACAGCATAAAATAGTTCAACAAGTACAACGTTTTACACAGAAAATTAGGAAGAATAACTGAGCATATGAATATACTAGGCACCCATGGACACAGAACTGCAACGTGGAGTACTTACCTTGGATGAACTGCAAGATACTTTACATTCCAGACCATTGGATAAATGAACACCACCCATAGCTTTCGATGAGGCCGAATTTTCATCCAGGCCAGCATATAGTTTTTTGTTCCTGAAATGGAGGGCACAGGTCAGTCAATACCAAGAGCACTCTCTCATGTTTACACAAAATCTCTTATTACAGCAAAGATTCTAAGCCAAAGGTCTAAGAACTAACTAGATCATTTAAGTGGTTACATGTTGGGTCAGTTTACGTAGTCATTTCGAGAATACTATACTGTTATTTTCTACGTAGATAAACCTAGTGGGATTTCAACATAGTCCATTAAGTCATCTCGGAACAGGAAATTTGCGTGTCAGATAATTTTGGGTCAGATCAATATTGGATCCAGTAAGAGGCCATATATAGATCAGACTGGCTGCTCAGGATTCTGGTCATTTTCGAGTTATTCTGTTCAAATCTCGGGTTATTTCGGGTCCACATTATGCTCTTCACAATAATGCATCAGGACATATGGTGTGATGCTATAGTAAGCTTCAATCATAAGTACAGCAGTCAGCAGACTGAAAAACTACCTTTGCAACATGATTCCCTTAGGCTCTCTACTTCTGGAGACAACAGAGAAAAAATCATTGTAGAGATAAGCTGCAAAATTAGGATCTATTGATACTGCAACCATATCAGGCTTTTCATTTTCATCATCCATCAGCTGCATTGACATGCGGTCCGGCAAAGAATCCTAGTACCACACAAATACCAATGTTAATGGCTTCAAACACATGAACAGAAACTATGGAATGTATCTTTATCCATGAATAAGGATATCCTTGTTTCTATTTTGGGTTGTCCATAAATAAACTATCCACTTGGAATCTTTCCTTTTTTACTCCGTCTGATACAGAAATGCCTTCTGTATTCGATACGTACAAGAATTAAGGAGTACTCAATGAGTATTATACTACCATACTCATGTTTTATCCCTTATTTTATTAACCCAATGATGAATATTAATCCATGAGGTGAAAAAAAGAAGAAAAAGGCAAAAGAAAAAGAAAGAAAAAAAAATAGTATATGTGTATTTACTCCCACTTCTCCATTCCAGTAGAAATAGGAATACGAAAAGTATTTTAGAATCAAGGGTATTTTTTATCCGTCTTCTTAGTTATTGTACAAGTTGAATACGGAAACAATTTCTAAATTAGAGGGAGTATAACATCTATGGCATTATGGTTTGTGACCCAATGTTTTTCGTCAACTTTCATTTCCATACACATCTTATTATGTTCTTTAAATTATGTGTGTAATAAATCAGGTAATCTGTTCATAGACGGAGGGAGTATATATTTACTAATAATGAGCACAAGAACTTACAAACTCTATTCGATATATGTTGTCCTCGTGGAGTATAACACGTGCATTTTCGTGATAAACTGAATCAAGAAACTTTGAAAGTCGTCTTGATCTTTCATACTCATATAGCTGCAGAAGCTTATTGTCCGTCTCATCAGTCACAATAGCTTGAAGCTACAAGGAAGAAGAAAATCAGTAAGGAAACTAGTAGCACTACTACTCTACTAGTACTTACTATAGTAATAATAACCTTGTATGTCATCATGAAAAAAAAAGAAGAATAAAAAAATTGCTGTCAGAAGGGGCACAAACGATGTACCTGTTTAACAAGTTTATATATCAACTTATCCAATGTAAATAACACGTATGACTGGTTCCCAATAATAGCGCGGCAGTCATCCTCAAACTTTGCGTTGTCAGACAACCCATCAAGCAAATTATAAAGCGCTGTAATGAAGCTACAAATACACAACATAAACATTTATTATATAACCTATCCATTAGACAAGTAACTGAAACCAATCGAGTTGAACAACTACATTACCTGGCATAGGGATCCAATTGGTTAGTGTCTTTTGAGTTTTTCCATTTTGAT
Source organism: Heliosperma pusillum (assembly GCA_022085475.1). Lineage (NCBI taxonomy): Eukaryota > Viridiplantae > Streptophyta > Magnoliopsida > Caryophyllales > Caryophyllaceae > Heliosperma > Heliosperma pusillum. The sequence continues at coordinate 47,903 of JAIUZE010005551.1, forward strand.
TCAGAACATGTTGAGTTGGTTTTGGCTGTAAGTATCCTTTCATATAACATCTAAAAAAAATCACTCCTTTAATTATTATCTGTTAGACACACAAAATAAATTGCCAGCATAAACTACAATCATGGTAACACCATGCACCATTCCACCCTTAAACAAAAGGAGGAAATAACAAAATAATATAAGCACCAAGAGAGCTATCTTACTCGGTGAAGCCTAAAAAGAGCATAGAAGTTATCATTTCCGTAGAACACTCGAAAATCACTCTTTTCACCATCACATGAAGTCAAAGAGCTATACTTTGATAGAGGTTTAGCCGATAAGAAACTCTCTGATAATTTCAGTGACCCTACGTCCCCACTTAAATGATGCACTTCAGCTTCCCCTTCACTCTCAGCCTTACCTTCAAGCTCATCATGTTCAACATCTTCCTCTTCTTCATTCTCTTCCCTAGAACACTCATCCCCGGCAGATTCATCAACTGATACGTCATCACCTCCCTCAGAAGCATTTTCACTGTCCTCCATTTCGGCATCGACGTCATCCTCTAGCCCACCATTCTCAACAATGCCATCCCGATTTTGTTGGCTTTTGATGCTATATTTGGCCTTATGTGACATTTCACCCTCTTCTTTGTCACTTTCAGACTGACCAACAGTTTTCTCAAGATGTCGACTTGCTTTAGAAGTCAGAGTGGGGGGTTCATTTGTCATACTGGCTGAAGTATCCGCAGCCTAAACATATAAGAAGAAATGTGGAAGTTAGATGTGAAGTGTGACATACTGACATACATAGGAAAAGAACGACAATACTCAGCCAGTCAGTTTTTTCCTTCAATGGTAAGGTAAAACTACATAAACGAAAGACACCTTGGATTGTGGCTGTACAGCATCGGTAGCGGACTTGGGCTCCTGAGCATCCTCTGCACCATTAAGCATTCCCGGCAGAATTGATCGAGGACCTTACAAAATTTAGGAGTCTCAGTATAGAATAAGTGAGAGGCTGAGTCTCATAAAAAGGGAAACTAGACGAGTCCATAATAAAAACCAACTACACGATCTCTGATTAGTGTTAACAATCATTTTACTTCCTCCGTTCTCTAACATGACTTTTTTCAATTTTTGAAAAAATAGTTTTGACTTCTAGTTTAACAAAAAGTGAGCGAGTGAGCGAGTTTGGGTGCGTGTTTCAAATGTGTAGGGTAGTTTTCACTTTTCAGCTGGTTGGAGGCAAATTTAGTGGATGCAAGGTGGTTTTCGTGGGTCGAAAGGGGTTTAGACGGCAGGGGAGTGGTGTTAACAATGGTGGATTGAGTTGGGGTAGTGGTGCAGCGGCCCTGAGGTGAGCTAGGTTGAGGTTAGAGTGGGTGGGAGTGAGCGAGTTTGGTGGTGACTGGCTTGTGGAGGTGGTTTAGTGGAGGGTGAGAGTGAGTGTGAGTGTGAGTGTGAGTATGGTAAGGTTGGTGTGGTTGTTATGAAGGCGGAGTTGTATGGCCTTGTAGTGATGGGTGTGGTGAGAGTGGTGGTAAGTTTGGGTGGTGCAAAGTGGAAGGGGTTCGCACGCGTGAAAATGAAGTGAAAGGCCAGAAAATTGACAACAAAAAAATGGCCACAAAATGGTATTTAATCGTTTTCGACAAGAAAACAAAAAGGTAGGCTGAACAAAAAAACAGAGTAAAGGTAGGGTGTTAGCAAAGTGGTATAAAACAAAAGTAGGGTTCGACATAAAAACTAATAAAATTAATACATTGGCAAGGCAACTGAACTTCATATATTAAAAAAACAGAGGGAGTAGGAAGAAAGAACAAACCTGACGCTGCTTCCATGTTGCTTGTACCATGGTGGCTTTCTACAACGTTTCGAACCAATGCAGTATCAACCACACTAGCATCATTCAGTTTCTTTGACTGAGCATTAGAAGGTGATCCTTCTTTACCTGTGTGCTCTTTTGTTGTAGCATCAGTTCTCAATAATCTAGAAACATCATCTATTGAGCTTTCTACCCCATCAGCGACCAATTTTGGCTTTTTCCCATTGACAGTAGCACCGTCAACAAGAGGGCTTTCAACTATTTCTCCTTCCATACCATTTCTTCCCGACAGTTGTCTAGCTTTAACATAGTCACCATCAGGAGAATGTGATATAACTCCTAGTATAGGCTCCAAAAAGGTAGTCCAAAGCCTCGTGACTTTGTTCAGCTGCTCTTTAGTTGTCACGACCTCCTCACATGAAAATTTTATTAATTTATATATGTCTTCATGGATGTCACGGTCAGAATACTCGAATTTGAGATGAGGAACCAAAGGTCTTTTGTTTCCAGCGGCAACGGCCAAAACCCTGTCATCCTCTTTTTGCATACTCTCTTTAAGTTCTCTAATCTCTGCAACCAAAGCTGTCATGGAAAAATATACAGCATATTAGCCAGTAGCAAGCAAAAGGCCAGAAGACATGATGGCTGTGAAATTTTTTAAAGCCTTGCTTACCTCTTTTCAAACATAAACAACCAAGAGTAAATAATCGAACTAAAATAATACACAGAGATCATCAGACCATAGAGATTAGATGTAAGTTACAGAGTAAAATTTTGACCATTTCCTTAGCACACAGATACATGAATCTTGACAGCAAGATGAAAAATTTCTTCCATTTACTATGGTATCACTTTCCACATAACTTATATAGGAAGCAAGGCCAATGATACCACACATGTACAGACACAGTGCAGGATGAAAAATGTGCACAAGGAGTCAGAGTCTCAGCAATAAGCGAATTACATGAAAAGTAACTTACACTTGGTGCTCAGGTTTTTGGAATCTTGTTGTTTGAAATAGAAACTTCGGTGATCAAGTGACTTATAGTGATTCTTGGCGTAAATTTCACCCCAAACCTTGTTGAAATCTGCTCGACACTTGGTCCACTCTTCTTGTTTCTGTTTGAGGCGAGTTAGGATGACAGACAATGCAAGAGCAGGATTTTTACGCAGTATATCCATAACGTCCAAACCATGATCGCCATAGAGACGCTCAATGCATCTTAGATTAAGAGCTGCAAGAGTTGGAAAAAAGACAAGAAAAATAAATCGACATTTCTTTAAAAACGAAAAGTAAGAAATGCAATTGATAAGTCACTGGATGAAAATAATAAGAGAAACCAGGAATATAATCGCTAAATGCACCATACTTGTGAAGTTCTCTTCTATATGAATAGGGGGATCTCTACTAATGCTGCTACCATTTACACTGTTCAGAAGTTCTTCAACTTTTTTGGCAGTAGAGCTCACAGACTCCAACAACATGTCCAACTCAAATCTGAAATCAACAAAAAAGAAAAAACTTTGAATCCGACAAATATTCAATAACAAGCAAAAAGACTTGATCATCATAACCGAGATCATTGCCCCATAAATGCAATTGATACAGCCTCAAAATGCGTGCGGTTGCAGACTTGCAGTACCCTTCAAAACCGTGATAATTCGGCCGTAGTGACATGTTGTGACCCATATTTAACACCGTCACTTAATCACACATTCATGTGATGAGATGAACATTGACATTTTAAGATCAATTGTACTGAAAGTAGGGTTATACACAATATGTATATCGGCAAAGGAGAGATGCGCACCTGTCATCTTCACATTTAAAAAGGCTTTCCTCGTATTGGTTTCGACGCATGTGTTTAAAGGAGTAATCCTCACTTCCTGAGGTCACAGAGACCCAATAATCATTCAGCACTTGTTCACCAATCTTGGATCGTTGGCTTGCCGTAGGTATGGGATACTGTAGGGTCCAGAGATATGAGGGGCATCAGAATAGAAACCAACTAAACTCGCACTATTTCACTCAAATTACACCATTTTTATGTGAGCAGAATTTTGAATAATGGGGCTAGTTGAGTGAAATAGATGATGTAATAAGATGAAAAATATAGGGAGCCATACATCATCAGGCAAAAGTCGGTAGCTAGGCGTGCAGCGCTTGCAGTTAGAAAGATCAAGTTCTTGGATGGATTTAGAGCTATAATCCTCATTTGGCTTTTCTTTAGCCGGATCTATCTCACACTTAGGCCCTTTGTCTTTATCATCTGCCTTCACCCGTCGTGGCAAAGGTCCATCGCTCAATAGAGACTCTGAAGTTACACAGGAACTCGCCAGGTTATTTACATGGCCTAAGAAAATCCTAACACACGTTCCCCATATGATAACAACTTCCATGGACCACAATTAAGAAAAAAGAAAAAAAATTACATACTTTTATTCATAACACCATCAAGAAATCCATCTGCAAGAAACGATACAAATTTTAATAGACACTCTAAAGGTGCCTCAATTTTTTTTTAAAATATAACATAATATAAATTGAATAAAGGAAATTTAGTGCCTACGTATATTCTCGCAACGCTCAAGAAATTTACTGAACCCCTCCATGAGATCTGGGTACTTCCCCAATAGATCAGCAACCTGCAGACGTTGAAAGACCAAAAATATTAAACTTAATACTCGTACAGTCTTCCGGAATTTTGGTTTAGAAGACCAACAAGCATTAATTGAAAGTGTATTTGTCCTAATTGCTATAACGTAATGAAGTATGCTTTCATCATAATTATCATTATCGTCAATGCCTCTAAAGAGGCTTCCACTTCAACCGTGAGATATGGTTGGAGGTCCACAACTTTTCCGTCTCAATAACAAAAAAAGCTGTTTTCAAGCGACCTTTGACCGAAGGCAGGGTTAACCATTTCTTACTCCAAAAGGAGTCCAGAACTTGGAATGAACGGCGACTATTGAGGGAAGAAGATAGTATCCTACTGGTTACAGTGATGGTGACAAAAGCAAGCCTGCGGAAAATCATGTACTTATAATGATCCCAAAATAGAGTAACTGCGTGCAATACTGCAATGCTATGTCACAGAAATCTCATAGCTTTTACGCACCATCTTGCCAAAAGCTTATGGCAAGCTCTTGAGCGCTAATACGCGAATTATTATAATTTAAAAAAAAAAACGGCTAATCATTCATGTTGTCGTACATTGTCCATTTGAAAGAAAGATCATTTTAGTGCACCTGCCTAGATTACTTGGAGCTAACATCTAAATAGAGAAACATCTCACCAAACTCACATGAAAGAAGAATACTAAAGAAGGTTAAATCGGAATGTGAAATCAAAGAATCAAGATACATACAAAATTTTGCAGTTCACTTCTAGTAATTATCTCCGTACTGTAAATATGCAGACACTTCAAGAATGCCTGGTAGTCATCTGGGCCCAGTTTTTCCTTAACCTTCTCACAGAAATGGAATTCTTGGCTGTACATGCCTATTATATCACAGAAAGACAAGGCATAAAAACAGTGATACGCATGCAGTAAGAGTACAGAAGATTTATAGTCAGATGGGCATGAAAAACTTTATGTGAGACTCAAGTCGAATCAAGTTCAAAAAGAGAAGCAAGTTCCTATGCAAAGTTAAGTAGTAAAAAAACATGAAAATCAGTGTTTCATAATGCTAACCATGAAAACGGGTCTAGGCCGCACCTATAAAGAGGGTTCCATCCTAAAACAACTGGTGAAAGTAGGAGTAGCTCCTTGTTTGATAAGTAATGAACTCTCTACTCATTTTGTCAATGTGGGACGCTCCCATGTGGGCAAACCACATAAAAAAAGTTCACATAGTTTAGATAGACCTATGGGCATATGTTTCTCAGAATAGACCCTAGATTGACTCTACTTTAAGTTTTGAGCTCTAAGAACTCATAATTTAGATAGACCTACAGCTCCCGCAAAGTGCGGGGTCACTTTAGTGAGCCATTTTGCTTTATTTCATCATAACCCAGAACCAAAGAGTAATGAATCTTTGGCTCCATAGAAAAATGTTATCCCAGGCAACATTTTTCCAGGCATTTACAAGACAAAAAATCAAAATGTTATCAGTAGGCAAAAATACATTGCAGACAAGAATAAATAGCAGGGCCTTACTTTTCAAGGCATTTTTATCATCAGACGGTCCAGAAGCAGGAGCTGTTCCAAAACCTTCAACCTTACGGGCAGGCTTTATTTTATCAGACAAACGCCGGACATTGAAACCCCTGTTGATATCATCCTCATTCTCTCTATCATCCACGTCATGATTCCTCCTTTCACGATTTTCTTTCTCACGTTTCCTCTGATCCTTATGTGATCTCATCATTGCTTTATCTCCATCCAATTCAGGGCACTCACCAATAAGATCATGCTCGCCATGTGACGTACTAACCCTATCCCTACCACGCCACCGCTGTTGAAACATGCTTCAATTATTAATTTTGGGGTTTTCAGTCATAATTGGAAGAAGATACCCTAATCAGTAATCACTGCAAAAATACCTTGTCCACACGCATGGGCTGAGAAGTACGCACTGCCCCGCTTCTTTCATCATAGCGCACCAAATTGCTTCGAGCATCCAGAGAAGAATGATGTATGGTAGCCGATGATGAATTATCTGGTAAAAATCTAGTGAACTCCTCCAGTAAATCAGAGTGGTCTTCAAAAAGCTGGGAAACCTGAAAATAGAAAGACTGCTTGAGTAAAGAAGTAATTGGCCATATTGAGAAATGAGAGCAACAATTTACAATGTAAAATACATCATATACCACCAAAAAAAGTGCACCTCATCATAAACTTCACTTATGTTTTTATGCTCCTTACGGTACATATTCAATATGTCGAGGAATGATTTATACACTTGATCATCATCTTGAAATCGATTCTGCAGGGTTAGATTGAAAATCATCAATAAGAAGCTCGATTCAAACAACAAAATGTGATGTAAATAAAAGTTTATCGAAGCACCTTTATCTTATTAACAAAACTTATAGCTTCTTCAAACTGGACAACCTTCTTTGGAGGAGGGTCCTCGTCATCTAATGTGATCTCAAAGCCCTTCGGCAGAAATGTGTTAAATCCATATATAAGGTTATTGTGTCCTTTAAATAACTCCTTCACCTGAGCTATGACACCCTCGGTGTCGATTCTGTATACGAGAAGGAATCAAAACATAATAAAAAATTATGCAACAGTAAAAAGGGATCGCCACCAAAATAGGTTTTCAGCAGTGTCATGCATCATGCTTAGAGCCAAAATCATACCTCTGAGCCTTGAAATTTTTCATGACCTCAAGAAAGTGCTCATATTTCTCCCTTTGATCCTGGAACATCTCTTTCACTTCTTTAAGATAATGAAGGGCATCATCTGTCGTTAGTTTCTGTCCTCCCCCACTGCCAATACCAACTGTGTTTTGCGGTTGCCCATATCTTCACAAAAACGCTCAATTTATCAAACTCGGACTCATAAAGACCGATTCTAACCCAAATTCGAATTTCATATCACTTAGTCTCAAATCCATTCTAGAAAACGAACTTTCACATGCGAAAAATTGGGTACACATTCATATAATCATATGTAACCTTAAATAGCTTGATCATAGGTAAAACTCTAGATATATGCCATCAATTTATGTCATCTAAACAAGATTAAAAATCAATAATTTAGGGTTTTATTTCCATTTTAAGTTGCAATTTCAAAACTATGATTCAACTAACAACCTAAATTGTTTCAAATTCAGCAAATACAACAGTAAACAAGTCTCAACTTGGTCAAAAAATCAAATTTACTAGTTCATCAACATAGAAGTCACCACAATTGATCAAACACACAAAATAAAGTGAAAAAAATAATCAAATTTTACATAAAAAAAAAACAAAATTAACAACATAAATTAAGAATTAAGAACTAAAACAAAAACTCACGATTCTCCTCTAGAAGTTCCAAAGGGTCGTTTAAATTGAGACCCAATAAAGCTTTCTTCACGTAATCTCTTCATTCCTGAAAATACCCAGATGATCAAACTCCATTAAAAATCAAAATTATTACAAACCCATATCTTAAATTTGCTCAATTTTGCATAAGTAATCAAATAAAAGTAAAAAGGTAAAACCTTTGGTAATTTGGATCTAATATTTACTCAAATAAACTGAATTAGCAAGTTGAAGAAGTAAAGCAAGTAATTAGTAAAGCACAGAATTTGATCAAAGTAGTTCACTTGTGTTTATGGTTTTTTGTTAATAGTGTTTTTTAGAGAATAAACTCAAGTGATATAATAATAATTAATAAGTTTGAGAGTAATTAAAAGTTTAAGTAGAAGAATAATTGGAAATTGTGAATTGGGAGAAGTTGTCCGAGTTGAGAAACAAGAGAGAGAGAGAGAGATGCAAAGATCAAAGAGAGAGTTTGAGAAATTTTTGTTACGTGGGTTGAACTTATTAGGAAAACACAAATACCACTTTCAATTTTTTTTGCAAAAAGTCCGGGTCAAATTTTTAAGAGTTTTTCCTAAAAAATAAATCACTTGGTATTGTATAGACGCATTATTTTGGTCTAAAACAATGAGACATAATTTTATAACCACTTTACAGTAAGATGTAACCACTATTGAAAACAAGTTGATATAAGTTGTGGTTACATTTTATAAAAAAATGGCAACATAATCTCGTCTTATTTTCAGACGGAAATGGTCCGTCTGAAATAAGAATTTGCCAAAAATAAAAAGAAGATAAATGTTTTTTTTGTTGGTAAAAATGATTTTTTTTTTGTAGAAGATAAATGATTTTATATTTATATTATGTGAAGATTAAAGAATAATGGGAGTATAAAATTGAAAACAAAATTTAAAGTTTAAAATGGATTTCAAATACATATGTTTATATTAGGACGATCATATGTTGATTTAGCATCTTCTTTTATTGCTACTAGTTTTAAACCCGTGCAATTATTGCACGGGTCGTAATAACAACGTTATTAATAGAACTGCAAAAGTTGTCGTCTCGTTTCAGCTAATATATAAGATATAAATATTATATATATACAGTCGTATTTTGTTAGAATTATACGGAGGATTGAATAAAGGTATTTGACATGTTCGACCCAAAATAACAAAATAATAATTGAACATGTTAAAGGCTAAACGATAGTGCAATTAATTTAACATGTTAAATACAAACAATTGTCATCTGATTTGTTATTTTTATTTATTTATTTTGAAGTATATTTATTATAATATATCAATGTATATAAATTGATTGTTTTTATAAAAGTACGATGGGCTAATTTGATTCGATTATTATAATGTGCAATCATATTTTTTTTTGTCTAATTTATTCTATTTTGTTCTTTGTATGCACTAACCCATGGGTTTATGCATGTATCATTTTTATATTATTTTCAAAAAACTTAACGTTTTTTTAACCTTGAAATTATTTAAAAATCTTCCTATTTTAGAATTTTATTATATTCTATTTTTTTGTTTAAATTTATATTTTTTTCTTTTTAAAACCTAAAGTTATTCTCAAAACCCCGCCTTTTATAATAATATAATCATAATTAGTCTCAAAAAGTTGTACGTGTATATTTATGTTTTAATTATTATTTTATTAATTATTTTCAAACCCGATACTATTTTCGAAAAACCATCCTTTTAATTAATATTTGTGTATCCGTAATCTTTAATTGTAAGTATAAGAAAACATAATCATCCTAAAATCATGGAATATGAAAATAAAATTATGGAATTTGTAAATATGTAAATAAAATAAATTAGCGTTGTTAAGATTGAGGAGAGAGAGTAAATAAATCAGAAGTGTTAAAGTGTGATGAGAGAGGGTAATTAATGTTTTGCTTTTGAAGTGGGACCCGCTTTTCATGAATTTCTGCCGCCAATCAGAGAGCAAGAATTGTTTCTGCTTTAGTATATAGTAGATTATTTGAATAAATAATTCGTATATTGTGTTTTCGGAATGCTGATTTGGCAATTTAGCATATCTTTTTATCGTTATTTTCAGTTGCATGTATAGGTAGAGCTGGACAACCGACCGGGTCGGGCTGACACCAGGTTGGGGGGAGAGGAGCCCAAGCCCACTCACCGAGGCAGTGGGTACGGGCCGGGGAGCAGGCCGAGCTGGATGGGGGGTGGCCCGGGACCGGCCCGGTTGGGGAAAAATTGGCAAAAGGGGGGCGGGATAGGCAGTGTGAGATGGGGGGAGGGAGCCCGGGACTAGACCGGTTCAGAAGGTGTGTTGGACGGGGTTAGTTATCGGGCCAAGGGAAGTTGGGCATTTTTGGGGTGGGTCGATCCAGCCCGCAATGCTTTCCAGGTCTATGTTTATGGTACAATTGTTCAGTTTTATGACGGAGAAAAATTATCATGTGTTGACCTTGAATTCCCTCAAACATTATCCCTCTAAAATGCATCTTCTTAAATAAAAAACTAATCACAATTAAGTTATTCTCTAAATAAGGATACTAATAATTTTTTATTTTTTCCTCATTTTTATAACGCGAAAGTGGTAATTAAACTTGATAACTTTGTTCAATTGTGAAATTAAATCACATAAGTTCCATTTGTAGCAATTAAACCCCTGAAGTTTCACCAAATGTGGAATGCAGTCCTAATTGACAAATTTCACCAAAATCTTATCATAAAACCGTTTTATGATCCAATTTTTCAAATAAAATATTTTATATTTATATTAAATTTTGAGGATTATTTTTTTGAGTTTTATAGTTTTTAGACAATTTATTGTACATGCATGAATAATACTGTATAATTTCAAAGAAAATGTACTATAAATGTATATAAAAATAAAAATAAAAATAAATATAGATAGACACCATTCTAATAATCTAGAGGTGCTCATGGGACGTGCTAGCACTCGATAAGTGTCCCAGACGAGCCAACTAGGTCAGAACGAAACGACCAAGCCCAAAAAAATTCGGGCCAAGAAGCGGGTCGCGGACATGGGATGGCCAACCGGGCCAAGCACAACATGACACGATGGCACAAAAAATCGTGGCTAGGTCGGGCTTGAATCGGGGTTGGGCACGACGGGCCAGCGGAAGCCCAGCCCGACCCATTGCCAGGTCTAACCAAATGCCCATTTACTTGGTACTTGTTGTTATGGTGGCTAGTATGAACTCTTCTCATGCGCACTCTCCCGCCTTTCGGCTCGCACTCGCCTTGTGGTGAGGTGTAATTTGTTTTTTGTGGCCAACAAAATTTTCTTTCCATTGACGCTGTGAGTGTAATCTGTCTTGGAGACTTTATTTTCTTGTTACTCACAAAAGTCAATTTTGAGAATTGCATTTCAATTAAATGCCTCATTAGAATTTGGTTCCGTTTTACACTATAAATAAAAGCCTTATCATTTTATTCATCCAAAATATTCACACAAATACTTCCTCTCATAACCAGTTTCTTATTGTATCGGAGCAACAATTTTTCCTACTCTTCTTTTTGAGTGCACAAATGGAAGATCGGTGTGTATGCCATGGGGAGTGTTGCTCTCTGCTTGAGAGCACTGTGTCGATGGCAATTAAGCTTCTAAGGCAGTGACCACTGACCATCATATCTAATCCACTTTATTTATTGTTCTTTTGCCCTTCTAATAACTCATTATTTCCAACAGTAGGCCAACTATAAACAACCCAACAAAGCAAAAGTGTTAATTTTACAAGAAAGAATGTTGATAATATTTACTGTCATTTAAGAAACTGTCATTTTTGACAGTACAGTTTCTACATTCTTTCTGATATTCAGATCAGAGATAGGACTAAAACAGCTAAATGTCATCTGCCTACTAACACTAACATCCGAAGGGCATATAGCATCAAGAAATTGAATATCGAACACTCTACCATCTACGAGAACATATTACATCTACTTTTGTATGTACACGTTCTTCTCGATCCTGTGCAGAAGCGAGTCCGCCGACAGTGCAGTTCTTCGGGCGAGATCATCTTACCAGGGAAAGGTTATACATTATGGAATTTTCTTCGGGTGTCATTCCACTTTTATATCGTTACAGCCTGCGCATAATAGATCAACGGTAAGAGTGATTTTGAAAGGTTAAAGATCGACATTAGTAATTTGTAATTCTTCAAACAAAATATAAGATTAATAATGCCTCATACAACGTTCCCTTGAATTGCCTGAAAGTCGAAAATATACTGTCTTACCTTGTGTGTACATAGGACCAAATATGGAAAAAAAAATGCATCAAGAATTGGATGGGGTAATTGTTCTCTCGTAATATAAGAGAAAAGGGCCATTTAGAAAGTCATTTTGCGTTAATTCTATGGTACAACGGAGCTAAAGAACAAAGTCCACAGCTCCAGTCAAAATGGAAAAGAGACCTTGCAAATAACGAGTAAATAAAATAAAATACACAAATATACCTTACTTACACGGCAATCTGTACTAGTCCCCATTTATTGGGGTGCAACGGACAAAAACCTGTTAAATCGATGTACACGAGCCTGGTTTAGTTTCCTGGAAACGTCAACCGGTAAATTTTTCCTCTCTCCTTTTGTCCGGAAAAAGAAATCTTCCGTATCGAGAACATAGGATATCTACACGAAAACCAACTGAGATCAGATTCAAGGCGGAATCCACTCATGGACATAGAAGTATAGAACTGCAATGTGGAGTACTTACCTTGGATGAACTGCAAGATACTTTACATTCCAGACCATTAGATAAATGAACACCCTTCGTAGCTTTAGACGAGGCCGAATATTCATCCAGGCCAGCATATAATATTTTGTTCCTGAATTGGAGGACGCAGATCAGTCAACACCAAGAGCACTCTCTCATATTTACTCAAAATCACTTATGACAGCAAAGATTCTAACGGTCTCAGAACAACTAGTCTTACAAGGAGACTTGGCAACCAGATAATTTGGATGGTTACACGTAGGGTCAGTCTACATCGAGTCATTCCGAGATAACTCTTTGGGTACAATCAGGTCATTTGTGTCAGTACAGATCGACAGTATTTCGGCTCATATTTATCAAATTTTCTGTCATTTGCTATGCAGATAAACCTGGTGTGATTTCAAGATAGTTCATTAAGTCATCTTGGACCAGGAAATTTCCGTGTCGGATAATTCTGAGTCCGGTCAATATAGGATCCAGTAAAGAGAACATATACAAATCAGACTGGCCGACTCAAGGTCCTGCTCGTTTTCGAGTAATTCTATTCAAATGTGGGTTATTTCGGTCCACATTATGCTCTTCAAGATAATTGCATCAGACCATATAGTGTGACGTTATAGTAAGCTTCATATGTACAGGCGTACAGCAAACTGAAAAAAGTACCTTTGCAACATGATTCCCTTAGGCTCTCTACTTCTGGAGACAACAGAGAAAAAATCATTGTAAAGATAAGCTGCAAAATTAGGGTCTATAGATACTGCAACCATCTCAGGCTTTTCATTTTCATCATCCATCAGCTGCATTGACATGCGGTCCGGTAAAGAAGCCTAGTACCACACAAAAACCAATGTTAATGGCTTCAAACACATGAACATCATAACCAAAGTTATGGAATCTATCGTAATCTTTAAAGATCCTTGTTTCTATTTTGGGTTGGCCATATAATACACTAGCCACTTGGAACAGGAAATTTCCACGTCGGATAATTCTGAATTTCTGAGTCAGGTCAATATTGGATCCAGTAAAGAGAACATATACAAATCAGACTTGCCGACTCATGGTCCTGCTCGTTTTCGAGTAATTCTATTCAAATCTGGGTTATTTTGAGTCCACATTATGCTCTTCAAGATAATTGCGTCAGACCATATAGTGCGACCCTATAGTAAGCTTCATATGTACAGGCGTATAGTAAGCTCCATTTGGAATACTACCCACTTGGAATCTTGCTTTTTTTTACTCCCTCTGATTCAGAAATGCTTTCCGTATTCGATATGTACAAGAATTAAGGAGCACTCCACGAGTATACTACCATACTTGTGTTTTTTTCCTTATTTTTTTAACCCAAGGATGAACATTTGTCCTGGAGGTGAAAAAAGAAGAAAGACAAAAAAAAAACACTCGTATTTGTAATTTTACTCCTACTTATTTTTTGTAGAATAGAAATATAAGTATTTTTGAATCATATGTATTTCTAATCCGTCTTCTTAGTTCTTGTACAAGTTTGAATACGGGGTGTATTTCTTAAACGGAGGGAGTATATTACCTATGGTCATTATGGTTTGGGACCCCACATTGTTAATCAGCTTACATTTCCATACACATGTGATACATTCCTTAAATTATGTGCGAAATAAAATAGGTAATCTATTCATTAACGGAGGGATAATGAGCACAAGAATCTTACAAACTCGATGCGATATATGTTGTCCTCATGGAGTATAACACGTGCATTTTCGTGATAAACTGAATCAAGAAACTTTGAAGGCCTTCTTGATCTTTCATACTCATATAGTTGGAGAAGCTTATTGTCCATCTCATCAGATGCAATAGCTTGAAGCTACAAGGAAGAAGAAAATCAGAAGGAAATTAATAGTACTTCTAGTATTAACTATGAACTAAAGTAAAGATAACCTTCTATGTTGTAATGAAAAAAAAGGAGAGTAAAAAACTGATGTCAGAAGGGCCGCAAACGACGTACCTGTTTAACAAGTTTATAAATCAACTTATCCAATGTAAATAACACGTATGACTGGTTCCCAATAATAGCGCGACAGTCATCCTCAAACTTTGCATTGTCAGACGAACCATCAAGCAAATTATAAAGCGCCGTCATGAAACTAAAAATACACAACATGAACATTTAGAATATAATACATCCATTAGGCAAGTAATTGAAGCCAATCGAGTTGAAGAGCTACATTACCAGGCATAGGGATCCAAATGGTTTGGATCTTTTGAGTTTTTCCATTTTGATTCAGAACATGTTGAGTTGGTTTTAGCTGTAAGTATCCTTTCATAAAGCATCTACCAAGACAAAAAAAATAAAGAAATTCAGCCTTTCAATAATTATCCGTTGAGACACAAAATACAAACCGCTAGCAGAAATACTATCATGGTAACACCACGCACCATTCCACCCTTAGGTAAAAGCCATTGCTTTTTATAGTCTTTTGCATACAACTTTCCCAACTCTACCCTTGTCATTTTTTCATTTATCTCCTGTTACACTCAAAACCCATTGAAAATCACCCACCCACCACTCACCACCTTAACCACCGTCCCTACCCAAGCCACCCCCTGTACTCCTTACACCTTCCTTCCCCGTCACAACCCATTCTCCTCGACATAAGCCACAATCACCCTGTCCCCTTCCCCCTCGACCCACCACCATCGCATCCCTGTCCCCTGCCCCCTTCCCCCTGAACCCACCGCCATCGCCACCTTGCTTCACCCCTACCTCTAGAGCAGGCAAACCGTGCCCAGGCACGACGGGTGGCCCGAGCACAGCTCGGCCTGGCACGAGCACGATGAACAGTGCGTGCGGCAAGGCCCAGGCACAAGCGGGCCACGGCGCCAGAATTGGAAAATGTTTGTGCCTGGCACGCCCCGATTCAAGCCCGTGGGACACGAGCACGCCGAAGCCCTGCCCGACTTGGCATGAAAAAAACGCAGCACGGCCCACAAATTGCCTGCTCATCCTACCTCCTTCCTGACCCACCACTAGTGCTTCGGGCCACCCCATAGTTGAAAAGGCAGTCACGTAGAAAAAAAATGACAAAATAATATTAGGGCCGGGAGAGCTATCTTACTCGGTGAAGCCTAAAGAGAGCATAGAAGTTGTCATTTCCATAGAAAACTCGAAAATCACACTTGTCAGCATCAAATGAAGCCAAAGAGATATACTTTGAAAGAGGTTTAGCCGATAAGAAACTCTCTGATACTTTCAATGACCCTACATCCCCACTTAAATGATGCACTTCAGCTTCCCCTTCACTCTCAGCCTTACCCTCAAGCTCATCATGTTCAACATCTTCCTCTTCTTCATGCTCTTCCCTAAAACACTCATCCCCGGCAGATTCATCGACTGAAACATCATCACCTCCCTCAGAAGCATTTTCACTATCCTCATTTTCGTCATCGATGCCATTTTCTAGCCCACCATTCTCAATAATATGCTCTATTTTGACACTATCTTTGGTCTTAGGTGACATTTCATCCTCTTCTTTGTCAACTTCCGATTGACCAACAGGTTTCTCAAGATGTCGACTTACATTAGAAGTCAGAGTGGAGGCTTCATTTGTCATACTGGCTAAAGCATCAGCAGCCTACACAACATCAGAATATATGCGGAAGTTAGATGTGAGATATGAACGACAATACTTAAACAGTCTCAGTTTTTTCTTTAATGGTATAACTACATAAACGAAAGGTACCTTAGATTGTGGGTGGACAGCATCGGTAGCAGACTTGGGCTCCTGAGAATCCTCGGCACCATTAAGCATCCCCAGCAGAATTGATCGAGGACCTTATAAAATTTAGCAGTCTCAGTATACAATGCGGCTCAGAGCCATAAAAAACCGAAGCTAGACGAGTCAATAATAAACATTCACTGCACGATCTCTGATTAATGCTACTAATCATTGTACTTCCTCCATTCTTAAACGTAATAAAGTTCCAATTTTTCAAAAAGTTGCTTGACTTTCAATTTGACAAAAAGTACTCGCGAAAAAACTATGGGATGTATCATTAGCCTCGTATCGTAAAAGTGATTTAATTAGACGACATATACCATAATAATATTGATATATTGACAAGGCAACTGAACTACATATATAAAATTTAAAAAAAAACAGAGTGAGTAATAAGAAAGAACAAACCTAATGCTGCTTCCACGTTGCTTCTACCATGATGGCTTTCTACAACGTTTTGAGCCAATGCACTATCAGCCAAACTAGCATCATTTAGTTTCTTTGACTGAGCATTAGAAGATGACCTTTCTTTACCTGTGTGCTCTTTTGTTATAGCATCAGTTATGGGTAATCTAGAAACATCATCTCCCGAGCTTTTTACTCCGTCAACAACCAATTTTGGCTTTCTCCTATTGATAGTAGCACCATCAACTAGAGCAATTCCAACGATTTCTGCTTCCATACCATCTCTACCTGACAGTTGTCTAGCTTTAACATATTCACCATCATGAGTATGTGATGTAACTCCAAGTATAGGCTCCAAAAAGGTAGTCCAAAGCTTTGTGACTTTGTTCAGTTGCTCTTTAGTTGTCACGACCTCCTCACATGAAAATTTTATTAATTTATATATGTCTTCATGGATGTCCCGGTCTGAATACTCGAATTTGATATGAGGAACCAAAGGTCTTTTGTTTCCAGCCGCAACTGCCAAAACCATATCATCCTCTTTTTGCATACTCTCTTTAAGTTCTCTAATCTCTGCAACCAAGGCTGTTATGGAAAAATAAACATCATATTTAGCCAGTTGCAAGCAAAAGATCATAAGATATGATAGGCTTTGAATTTTTTTTAAAGCTCCGTTACCTCGTTTCAAACATAAACAACAAAGTGTAAATAATCGGACTAAAAGAATGCATAGAGATCATTTCGTCAGCAAACACATACTTACAACTTCACAGCAAGATTAAGAATTTCTTTCATTTATTTTTACCATCCGAGAAGAAAAGAGAAGTCAAATAAGCCATCGACAGTAAAAGTATATCATTAAATCGGTTAAAGAAAGATTGTTGAGAATATATCATGAAAAATTGATGTACAAACTCATATTTACCATTAGTAAATAATCTTGAAAATCTCTCTAAATACCTCCTCCTATCCACACCAAACTACCCATTTCCCTCTTTGGGCAAATCCACACCAAACTACCCATTCTTTTTTGGTAGTAAAATCCCCTTATATGCAATATTTTATTGTTATTCTTTCTCTTTTATACTTAATCCGCTACAAACACTAACAATATTTTATAGTTTTTCTTAATCTTTGTGCAAAAAGTGAATGGGTAATTTGGTGTGGATTGGAGGTAGTAGCTTATTAACATGTGCTCTTTAGGGACACTAGAAAAACTGTTATAAAATTAATAAACTATGATATAGCATTCCACACAGCTTTTAGAGGAAGCAATGTTAATGATGACACAAACAGAGTGCATGATGAAAAATGTGCACAAGGAGTCAGCAATAAACCAATTACATGAAAAGAAACTTACACTTGGTGCTCAGATTTTTGGAATCTTGTTGTTTGAAATAGAAACTCCGGTGATCAAGTGATTTAAAGTGATTCTTGGCATAAATTTCAGCCCAAACGTTGTTGAAATCTGCTCGACACTTGTTCCACTCTTCTTGTTTCTGTTTGAGGCGAGTTAGGATGACAGACAATGCAAGAGTAGGATTTTTACGCAGTATATCCATAACGTCCAAACCATGATCGCCATAGAGACGCTCAATGCACCTTAGATTAAGAGCTGCAAGAGTTGGAAAAACAAATTAGACAAGAAAATTAAAAGTGTCGGTTCTTTAAAAAAAATCAGAAATGCAATTAATAGCTCACTGGATGAAAATAATAAGAGAAACCATACATGTGAAGTGCTCCTCTATATGAATGGGGGCATCTCTACTAATGCTGCTACCATCTACACTGTTCAAAAGTTCTTCAACTTTATTGGCAGTAGAGCTCACAGACTCCAGCAACATGTCTAACTCAAATCTGAAATCAACAAAAAACAAAAAACAAAGTTTGTAGTAACAATAGCTGTGAAGAAAAAGCTGTTAATGATTAAAGTCCGAACGAGCTAATCCAACTAATATGCAATTATAACAAGCAAAAAGACTTGATCTTAGGAATCGGTTATCACAACAGAGATCATTGTGCCATAGATGAAATTGATACGGCTTCAAAATGCCTGTGGTCGTAGACTCGTAGTAACCTTCAAAACCGTGATATTGGCCGTAGCCTGTAGGGACGTGTCCAGGCCCATATTTAGTACCACCACTTAATCACACAATCATGAGATGAGATTACCATTGGCATCATGAGATTAACTGTGCTGCAAGTACGGTGATACACAATATGTATATCAGCAAAGGGGAGCTGCCTACCTGTCATCTTCACATTTAAAAAGGCTTTCCTCGTATTGGTTTCGACGCATGTGTTTAAAGGAGTAATCCTCACTTCCTGAGGTCACAGAGACCCAATAATCATTCAGCACCCTTTCACCAATCTCTGATCGCTGGCTTGCCGTAGGTATGGGATACTGTAGGGTGCAGAGATATAAGGCATCAGAACAGAAACTAACTAAACCCACACTATTTCACTCAACATGCCTATTTTTTTAATGCGAATAGAATTTTGAATAATGGTGCTAATTGAATGAAATAAAGGAGGTAATAAGAGGAAACAATAGGGAGCCACACATCATCAGGTAAAAGTCGGTAGCTAGGTGTGCAGCGCTTGCAGTTAGAAAGATCAAGTTCTTGAATGGATTTAGAGCTATAATCCTCATTTGGCTTTTCTTTAGCCGAATTAATCTCACACTTAGGCCCTTTGTCTTTATCATCTGCCTTCACTCGTCGCGGCAAAGGTCCGTCGCTCAATAAAGACTCTGAAGTTATACAGGAACTCGCCAAATTAATCACATGGACTGAGAAAATCCTAATACACATTCCACATATGATAACAAGTTCCATGGAAATGTACCACAATTAAGCAAAAAGAACAATATACTTCACATACTTTTATTCATAACACCAGCTAGAAATCCACCTGCAAGAAAGGGTACAAATTTTAGTAAGATGAGCACTCTACAAGATGCCTCAATTATTTTGAAATGGATAACATAATAGAAATTGAATGAAGGGAATTAATGCCTACTGATATTCTCGCAACGCTCAAGAAATTTACTGAACCCCTCCATGAGATCTGGGTACTTCCCCAAAAGATCAACAACCTACATACATTGAAAGACCAAAATTATTAAACTTAATACTCGTACAGTCTTCCGGAATTTTGGTTTAGAAGATCAACAACCAGCAATTCCACGTGTATTTGTGCTATAATAATATGGATGAAGTAATGAGTGTGCATTCATCATAATTATCTTTATCCCAACGCTTCTCAAGAGCTTCCACTTCAGTTATAATGAACGCAGAAATGTGAGAGCAAAAAGTACCAAAGAGTCAAGAGACATACAAAATTTTGCAGTTCACTTCTAGTAATTATCTCTGTACTGTAAATATGCAGGCACTTCAAAAACGCCTGGTAGTCATCTGGGCCCAGTTTTTCCTTAACCTTCTCACAGAAATGGAATTCTTGGCTGTACATACCTATTATATCATAAAAAAAGACAAGCAATAAAAACAATGATACACGTACAGTAAGAGTAGGAAGATTGATAGTTAATGGAGCATGAAAAACTCTGTGAGACTCAAGTCGAATCAAGTTAACGAGGACGACCAAGTTCTTATACAAAATTAAGTACTTAGAATATGTTTATCAAAATAGACCCGAGATTGAAACTATTTGCACTCTACAAATTCATTGCGTCTACTCACAAAAATCATAATGTTACCGTAAACATATATACTTTGCAAACAAGTATATACAGCAGAACTTACTTTTCAAGGAATTTTTATCATCAGATGGTCCTAAAGCAGGGGCTGTTCTAAAACCTTCAACCTTACGGGCAGGCTTTCCTTTATCAGACAAACGCCGGACACTGAAGTCCCTGTTATCATCTTCATTCTCTCTATCATCCACATCATGGTTCCTCCTGTCACGATTTTCCTTCTCACGTTTCCTCTGATCCTTATGTGATCTCATCATTGCTCTATCTCCATCCAATTCAGGGCGTTCACCACTAAGAACATGATTGCCATGTGACGTACTAACTCTATCCCTACCACGCCATCGCTGTTGACACGTGCTTAATTATTAATATTGGGGTTGCCAGTCTTAATTGGACAAAGATACCTTATTCACTGTCATATTACCTTGTCCATACGCATGGGATGAGAAGTACGCACTGTCCCGCTTCTTTCCTCATAGCGCAGGAAATTGCTTCGTGCATCCAGAGAAGAATGATGTATGGCAGCTGATGATGAAGTATCTGGCAAAAACCTAGTGAACTCCTCCAGTAAATCAGAGTGGTCTTCAAAAAGCTGGGAAACCTGAAAGTAGAAAGACTACTTCAGTAAAGAAGTAACAGGCCATATTGAAAGAATGAGAGCAACAATTTACGTACAAAATACATCATCTACCACAAAAAAAAAAAACGCACCTCATCGTAAACTTCACTTATGTTTTTATGCTCCTTACGGTACATGTTTAATATGTCGAGGAATGATTTATACACTTGATCATCATCTTGAAATCGATTCTGCAGGATTAGATCGAAGATCATCAATAAGAAGCTCAATTCAGACGACAAAATTTGATGTAAATAATAATTCTATTGAATCACCTTTATCTTATTAACGAAATTTATAGCTTCTTCAAACTGCACAACCTTCTTTGGAGGAGGATCCTCCTCATCTAATGTTATCTCAAATCCTTTCGGCAGAAATGTATTAAATCCATATATAAGGTTATTGTGTCCTTTGAATAACTCCTTCACCTGAGCTATGACACCCTCGGTGTCGATTCTGTATAAGAGAAGGAATCAGCACAAATAAAAACCATGCAACACTACAAAAGGATTGCTACCAAAAAAGGTTTTCAGCAGTGTCATGCACCAAGCTTAAAACCATACCTCTGAGCCTTGAAATCTTTCATGACCTCAAGAAAGTGCTCATATTTTTCCCGTTGATCCTGGAACATCTCTTTCACCTCTTTGAGATAATGAAGGGCATCGTCTGTTGTTAGTTTTTGTCCTCCGCCGCCGCCACCACCGATTGCAACTGTGTTTTGGGGTTGCCCATATCTTCACAAAAACGCTAAATTTATCAACCTCAGATTCATGAAGAGCAATTCTAACCGAAATTCTAATCTCATAGAAAGTATCACTTTCTCAACTTCATTCTCAAATAGGAACTTTCACATGCGAAAAATTGGCTAGAAATTCATATGTAAAATTCTAGATATATGCAATCACACATTCACACTAGCTATCAACACAAGACTAAAAATCACAAATTTAGGGTTTTATTTCCAATTTAAGTTACAATTTTAAAATTATGTTTTAACTAACAACGCGACATAATTAACCAACACCCCTAGTTTCAAACCCAACTAATACAACAGTACACAATCTCAAATTGGGGAAAAATATTACTATTCGAGTTCATCAACATATAACTCTCCACAATTGTTCAATAACACAAAATTAAGGTCTAACAACCTAAATGGGGAACAAATTCAACTAACACAACAGTACACAAGTCTCAAATTGGGGAACAAAAATACACTAAAACAAGTTCATCAACATAGTAATAATCACAATTGATCAATCACACACAAAAAAAAAACTTACAAAATTAAACAGCACAAATTAAGAACTAAAACAAAAACTCACGATTCTCCTCTAGAAGTTCCAAAGGGTCGTTTAAATTGAGACCCAATAAAGCTTTCTTCACGTAATCTCTTCATTCCTGAAAATACCCAGATGATCAAACTTCATTAATAATCAAATTTATCAAAAACCCATATCTTAAATTTGCTCAATTTTGCATAAGTAAACAAACAAAAGTAAAAAAGGTAAAACCTTGGTAATTTCTCCAATGTGTAAAAACACTAAAGTTTGTTAATTTGGATCTATAATTACTTAAAACAAACTGAAATTAGCAAGTTGAAGAAGTAATTAGTAAAGCACACAATTTGATCAAAGTAGTTCACTTGTGTTAATTTAGGGAATTTTAGTGAATAATTGTAAAGCCAAGTTATGTAATTAAAGTGGGAAGTAATTAAGAGTTAAGTAGAGAGATAATTGGGAATTGAAGAGAAACAAGAACAAAGGAATATGGTGAACAATAGAGAGAGAGAAAGAGAGAGATGTAAAGAGAGTTGGAGAAAATTTTGTTACGTGAGTTGAAGTTACAAGGAAAACAAAAATACCCACTTTCAATTTTGCAAAAACTCCGGGTCATATGTCCAAGTTTTTTTAAAAAAAAAAAATATATATATACAAATAAAAAACAAGATAATTGATTATGTTGTCGTCGGCGAAGACGACCCTCCAACAAGTAGTTGGTGGTGGTCGGACTAGTCTATGGGGTCGAGTCATGGTGGTTAATGGGGAAAGGAGAGAGGGATGGGTGTTGTGGTGACTTAGGCAGACGATAGAGCTGATCAAAAGCGGGTCAGCCTATTTGGCTCATTTCACTTGGGTGCTTTTTAAGCGGGTACGGACTAAGATAACATAAATACAGTTGCAAAACATACCGGGACGCTTGATTTTGTATGCATTAGACAAAGCTACCCTTATATCATCCAATTTGTTATAACTCATAAATAGATAATATAAAGGTAATTTTGTCAATGTATACAACATCGAGTGTCCCGGTATATTTTGCGAGTGTATTTATGGGCACACTATTTTTATTTTGGTTAACAACTGTTTTTTTGTTATAACTTTGAGCCCACGAGCCCGCCTATTTTGATGGGCGGCTTGGAAAATTAAACTAGTCTTGCTATATATAATGGACACATGTAATAGAATTAGGCTCATCGTACAATTTTTTTAAGTGTAGACCCGATGTCCGACCTAAGCCCGCTACCGATCAACTTTAGTAGACGGGATACGATTCTTGACCATTAAACAAGCTAAAGGGCTTGTGTGCATGCTGACAAAAATATTGATCAATTGGCTGAACTGGGCTTGCTGCAAAAATGGCTACGTCTAGATCAATGCTCAATACTTCTTATGTACGTCTTTTATTAGTTAGTACATATATGAGTTAGGGCAGTGTCTTCATGTTTTATATGTGAATTTAACGAGTTAATTCCTAAACAAAAACAAATGGATAAACTACACAATTTGTGGATTCATGTGTAGCTTTAATATGTTAGGATTCTTTTCATTCGATTCGCATTACTTCTCCTCTTCATTACTATTAACGCTTGAGATTATACAGAACAAGCAATTATTTAAATGCGCGTGATGAAGTTTAAAGGATACGGTTTAATGAGAACAAGCAATTAGCTATATAAGGTTCAAGATTCAAAACTATAAACCAACTAAGCTAGAGTGAGATTAGGATTTATAGGTTTTATTTTTGTCTTAATTTGTGTATTTTTGAGCTCTTATTTTGAAAATTTTAATTAAAAAAAAAAAGAAGATAAAATCTTACTGTATACACTATGATGTAGAATGAGCATATAACAGCTTACACGACCTATTAGTTAATATCTCATATATTCATTTTACCCCTCAAGATGCTCTTTTATTCGCCGAGATGGTAATCAATTGTGCTAATTTCAGTTCATCACACACTAGATACGTACAAAATATAAAATAAATCATATTAAGTGGATGATCTGCTCTTGGATGAGATTAAATCATATATTTCACGTTTCCTATATACTATCTTAGGTCTAATTGACTTTATATTCTAACAGATCATCCTTTTACTATGATTTACTCTATTTTTTTGCCTACAGGTAGGTGAGCACTTTTTGGTGAATCATCATCGGGAAAGCCACCTGAAACCTAAGCCTTAGGCCCAACTGGGATAACAAGCGACAAAGAGGAAGTGCCCTCAGAAGTGACCTCTTCTACGATAAAGAATTTATGGAAAATTGTATGATGTACCCCCGAGTTTTTGGGTTTTCTATGGTGTACTTCAACATTTTTTAAATTGTATGATGTACCTATGAACTCTATAGATTAGTCTATATAATAACCTTATTGATTGTCTTTGCTAAGTTAGTGTCTTAGTTGATCTATTAAACTGTCTTTTTATCGTTCCAATTAATTACTCGACAACCTACTCGATTACTTATTATTTCGCCGAATTATCCATTAACCCACCAAATAGTATACGAATCTAAATAACAATTCATGAATTGTCCATTATCATTTCATGTTTCATAACGAAGGTTTTTAATAGTAGTTTTTACATATTAAAGGGATTTGTGATGCATCTTATATAGGATAATGATAAGGCATTAACGAGTTAAAATAAATGTCGAACCACGATTGTTTGATAAACGATAAAGTTAATGCATAGCTGAAAAAGGTCATCATGAAGAAATAAGTTAGAATTTTAGGGTTACAACGTAGATTATAATAAAAGAGGGGTACAACGCAGAAAAACAAAAAACTCAGGAATACACGGTAGAATATCCCTAAATTTATTGACAAATAGTTTGTTCTCAATTAATAATGTCAATGTTCAAAATATTTAACTGATAATATCTATTATTATTACCCAAAGTAAACATCAAATTGTCGATTTAAATAGGTATTAAATTCGAGATGAAGGATGTATAACGATGTCATATTGCTATATGCACAACTTTTTCTTAATTAAGATTATGATGCTAAAACCATCCACAGGAGCAATTTCCAAGTGCTTCAAAGTGACTTGAGTAAGCTCGTTGAGCAAGACATTCCAAATATTTTCACCAAAATGAAGTGAAACCAATGTTTCTGAAAAGGCCTTATAGTTTTGGCTATTGTTTCGGCCTTCGTTTGCTTGTTCTCGATTTCTTTGGCCGTATGATTAACTACTCCTTCCATTTTCTCGATCTCAAACGATCCTTCTTCTGTTATTGCAATTTGAATTTCTTCTTTGGAAGGGAAGTACAATGGCATATCAAATGATTCTAGTACATTTTCCTTGATTAATCCCTTGGTAAAAACAAACAAATAATTCAAAAAATGATGTTAATCACATGCAATTTATAATTAGTAAATAAACTAGTTTTCATAAATATTTAAAAGAAAAGATTTCAAAGTATAACTTTTAGTTCTTTACTTGTAATAATATCTAAAATATGATCGAACAAGGAGAAATTATAAGTGTAAGACAATGAGAAATTATACCTTCGAAACTAGATTAGATAAAGCTCGGTGAAGGAGTCGGGATGTGCACGAGAGTTGAGGTTGGATCGACGGGCTACCCCTTAAGGCCAAGAGCATATAACCATTGGGTACAACTTCACTTGAGCGACAACCAAGGAACAACCTGAAATCTTGTTGAAATTGAGCTTTGTATGCTTTTACTACGTTGGGTGGACTTGACTCAGATATTGTAATGCTTCCTTTGTTCATTGAATTACCCATTTTATCATAAACACATTGGGGTACCTTCAAATTTGACCACACACAAGATTAAAGGAGCGTAAAGTTAAGAGTTCTAATAGTACGTTAAAAGATCACGAGACTCGGCTTACATATAGTACGCTTTTGGGAGCCAAACCACGATAAAAATCGTCGCGACTATGCTTTATTTTGTTGATTTACTTTATTAGATACTGTCTTTTGTTTAGCTTTTGCTCACAATATATATCAATTACATATTACGGGGTATTATTTATTATTTAATCGATAAGCTAATAATCTAGTAATATGATATTTTATTAGTTGACTTAAATTTAAATTGATCGTACTCAAATCACAGCCTCTCCTCTCGAGTATTTTAGGTCCATAGTCTCTTCATCCCTTTCATTCGACTTTTTCTAAGTTGCTTCTGTTGTTAAGAACTACATTTATCTTACGCAAATCCTCATTTGTGACGCTTCACAACTTGTGACGCCTCATAGTCGATTAAAATAATGTTAAAAAAAATGATTTGTATTATTATAAAAAGAGAAAAAGTAGAAGCACAATACCTTAGAGAGCCATTGAAGGGCATAATTGGAATGAACAAAATGCACACTATTGCGAGGTAAAAGCCGACCATAAAACGAGCCAGGAACTCCAACAACAAAGCAAGACGACGTCGTACCATCATGATCATCTAACACTTGCCTTGTGCCCAATGTTTTAAAGAGCAAATTAAAATCATTTGTTGGAAGATCATTCATATACATTTGAATTTCAGGCACTTGATCATCTTCCAAATTCAACTCCTTAGATGTACTTTGTACAGTTTTCAACACAAGTGAAATTAGGTTAATCGGACTAGGTCCAATGCTACAACCCAAATCGGCTACATTTAGGGTCCGCGACTGTTTGACAATGTGGTTCGATAATAGGGATCTAAGTGCCCTCTCGACCATAGGTTTGTTGACATTTGAGAAATTTTTTTCCTATAACGAGACAAAAAAATAAATCAAATTGCTACATCAATAATCTATTAAAAAATTTAAAGCAACTAAGCAAGTTGTTAGAACATGTAAACAAGTCGGCCACATTCAATTCAAACAGATGAGAGACACACCACTTGAGAAAACAAGGGAAACTCCATCATAAAACAAATATAATTAACGATAGAAGGAGCAACCCCTTACTTATGATGTGGTGCAATATATGTTTTTTCGAACTTTGAGAAACTCACATGTAAGTTTATATTCCAACGTTGTCATTACAATCAACTACACTGTGTTTATAAATTGTTGTCATACAGAACTGGTCATCAAATGCGCTATTAGATTAGGTACATTCTCAATAATTAATACTCCCTCCTATTCTCAATATTCTTCCCTATTTCCTTTTCGGTCCATTCAGGTTTTCTTCCCTATTTTAATTTTTGGCCTATCTTTTATTAATATAATAAACCCACTAGTGTACTATATTAATATAATAAACTCACTAATGTACTAATTTTAACACCTTCTCTCCAATTACTTAGGTCCACTAGTGTACTATATTGTTTTTTATTCCTACCCTTAATCCTTGTGCAAATATCAAAAGGGAGGAATATTGAGAATAGGAGGGAGTACATATATATCCGTTTTAAGCATAAAATATGTCAAAAATGCACATCTGACGTGAATAAGAAAAAAACAAAACATACATATGTCTAGACCTGGCAAACGGG
Organism: Heliosperma pusillum; assembly: GCA_022085475.1. Classification (NCBI taxonomy): domain Eukaryota; kingdom Viridiplantae; phylum Streptophyta; class Magnoliopsida; order Caryophyllales; family Caryophyllaceae; genus Heliosperma; species Heliosperma pusillum. Next base: position 75,639 of record JAIUZE010005551.1, read on the forward strand.
TCAACCGGGTCGGGTTCGGGTCGGGCCAGTTCGGGTCGGGTCAGTTCGGGTCTTTCATTGATTTCGGGTTAATTCGGATCGGGTCGGGTCATTTCGGGTTTCGGGTTTGTTTCGGGTTAGTTGTCGGGTCCGTTTCGGGTCAACCGGGTCGGGTTATTTCGGGTCGGGTCATTTTCGGGTCAAAGAATAAGAGACAAAAGGTCATTTTAAGTCTTTTCGGTTCAATTAAAGTTATGTTTTATCGGGTCATTTTCGGGTTGAGTGGTTTTGGATCGGGTTATTTTCGGGTCGGGTTAGTTACGGGTCAAGAAAGATCGGGTCATGTTTGGGTCGGGTAGGGTCTAATCGGGTTTCGGGTCACATTCGGGTGTTGTAGTTCTGGTCAATTTCGGGTCACGGGCCGGGTCATTCGGGTCGGGTCAATCGGGTCAGGTTGCTTTTGCCAGGTCTACATATGTCCTATATATCATTTCTACAAATTACAACATTAAAAACATTAAAAAATAAAAACTTACACACTAACAATCAACTTATATATAGATTATAGAATAAAAACTGAGGAAAGATGTACCTGAATAGTACAGTTATGAGCGTAGCTGAACTCTCCATCACCCTCTGTCATGTGAAGAACATCTTTCAGTTCCATTGTTAAACACCTCCTTTGTTTTTAGTTATGCTTTTTATTGAGACTGTAATTCTAATTTTTTCATACAATTCATTCGAGCCAATATTTCAATGGAAATAGTCTCGTCAATCAATACTTTGTTAGGTGGTTCAATGAATCTACCAAACAAAATAATGTTAGTGAATAACGTTTACTATTGCTTGTGATGCTGATGCCTAGATATATACCCGGTTATACTCACATCCAACGTTACTTACGAGTAGGGATTCCCTCCATTTCTTAAATAAATGAAGACCAATTATCTCTCGCAATACAATTTAATATTGTTGTTTTTACTTAAGTTGTTTTTAACTTTATTTTGCATAATAAAATTTGGTTCGTTAGATCGGTTCAAGAATAAATCTCGATCGTTTATAAGAATTGGCCACTCACGATCATAAATAGTTACCTATGGGCCAATAGGCATTATAAAAGTCAACTCTATTTGCTAGTGTTATGGATTCTAATATGTCTCTGTTAAGACTTAAATTCCTTTCTGATCGTAGACGATATATATCCGTTTTCAATGAATACGGGTCGATTTCTCTCTTACAGTAAGGTAATTGAGAGGGCAAGTGGGGATCCATTTAGTTTTCCACCTTCCTCTCACTTGCCTTCTTGTGAGAAAAAATATGACCCGTCTTCAATGCATGCGGATATATATAGAGTTAAGGTGTTACAGGTTAAAATAGAGACGCGATATAAAGTTTAGCCCAAATATTCATTTAAGATAACGCTATCCATTTTAAGTTTAAAATGGCCGGATTAAATAACTAGAATAAAATAAAAGTAGAGTTTTGGGAATATATGGTAAATTTGTCTTATATAAACAACTGAGAAATACTTAACCCATTATATTATTATGGCCACTCCTTTAGTTTTAAGTAAACCTGGTGAACGAGTCAATCGGGTCGGGATTATTGTGTCGGGTTATTTCGGGTGTTTTTATGGTATCTTGGTCCTGTTATATATTTTGAGCCTGGGTCATTTTCAAGTCGATAAGTAAGAGAAAAAAATGTACGTTTAGTATTATTATCTATTTTTACTTTAGTTTTGATAAATGATTATTTGTTTGTTACGTAAAAAATACGAACTGAATTGTTAAATTAGTTATTTCAATCCTTTTTTGTTCAATTAGACTTATATTTTGTCGGGTCATTTTTGGGTCAGATGGTTTTAGATAGGCTTATTTCGGGTCGGGTCCGTTCCGAGTCAACTAAGCTCTGGTCACTTCCGAGTCAACAAAATAGCTCGGGTTATGTTCTGGTCGGCTCTGGACAATTCCGATTTTGGGTCACATTCGATTATAATTAATTTAGGTCAATTTCTAATCTCAAGTCAATTTTTTCGAGTAAGATCAATCGGATCGGGTTGATTTCCCGGCTCTAGTTTGGTGGGAGACTCACCCAAATTCATCCCTTTCAACCATGTGTAATGTCTTATAGAAACGTGTTTGCCAAAATGTACACCCACGTGTCACCTTGATCACCAAATTAACCTGTCTTATCACAATTCACAAAAGATTTACTGTCATATATATCTACATTCCCTGATTACCAGTTTACCACAACATACATACATGCAATAATACAAAGGTGAGATGGCAGATACAAAAGTGAAAATGAGTGTGAAACTATTAGTAGACAAACAAACCAAAAGAGTGTTATTCGCAGAAGCAGGAAAAGATGTCGTCGATTTCCTGTTCAACCTGATGTCACTTCCTGTAGCAACAGTAGTCAAGCTTCTTAACAGCAACAACATGGTTGGTTCATTAGGTGCTCTCTATAAAAGCATTGAGTCTCTCAGTTTAGACTACTTTCAGCCTAATCTCACAAACGACGTCGTTTTGAAACCCAAAACTGCACTCAATATTCCACTGTTATCACTTAATGATGATCCTAGCAGTAACAATGCTATAAAGGTGTACAGGTGCAAGACACACCCACCTGGTTATATTACTGATTCTTTCGGGACTGCATGTCCTAACTGTGGCGCTGCAATGAGCACGGAGGTTAAATGGGTTAATTCGATGGCGGCCGCGAATGTGGCGTCGGTGAGTAGTGGGCTAGTAGGTAGTTTGGGATATGTTAAAGGAGTAGTGACGTACATGGTAATGGATAATTTGGAGGTGAAACCAATGAGTACTATTTCTGGGATTACTCTTATTAATAAGTTTCATGTCAAAGATGTTTCTACCTTAACTGAGAAGGTCCTTGATGTTGGCCTCAAGGAGGTATATACAAAGTATCATATATGCAATAATTGTAGACGGGCAGATCAGTTTACAATTTTAAACAGGTCGGATCTCTCCCAAAAATACACTTGGAAACCACTTGGTTTATTGGTTCCCCACCTCCCCCACTTGTGGGATGGATTCGACTCGTCTACAATTGTAGACAGATAAAGTGACTTTAATATTTGAAAATAACCCTAAAATAAAAAATCTGAATCTGTTTACCTACTGTTTGTTTTGTAGTCCCTCCGTCCCGGTTATTTGTTTACCATTTTCATTTTAGGGTGTCTCGTTCATTTGTTTACCTTTCTGTATAAGGGAGGTTTTCTATCCCTATTTTGATAAGGGACTATTGTTCACTTGTTATCCAATGCCCCTACCCATAAATGGTCCTCTTCCTTCTCCTAATCTTTGTGCCAAAAGCAAAGATAAACAAATGATCCGTCCCACAAATGATCGGGACGGAGGGAATAGTTTCTTAACAGTGTGAAATTATATACTCCGTATGTTGTTATTGCAGGGATTAGCAATGTTGAAAGCGTCATTGGAGACCGATGCTGTTTTGACTACCGTCTTCCTTGGAAACTAGATGTTTCCATCAGACTTGTTACATTATATGGCCTTAAGGTTTGTTTGTTGTCGTGGAAGTAGATCGGTTTATGTAATTATGTAAATAGTACTAGTATATACTATCGAACTTCTCGATATCTAGTACTCTTGTCTATGGTCTTAAGGTGGTTCGTTTGTTGTCATGGAAGTAGATCGGCTTATGTATATAGTACTAGTACGTATATAACTATCGAACTTGTCTATGTCTACTACTCCGTATCATGGATTCGTCTAGTTATGATATTTTCCGTCCTTGAATCCGATGGTGTGTTTGAAGAAAAACTAGTTGTGAATTGTGATCTACTGCATTTCATGCTGTCTATTGAATCGAAGCCTCACTTCCCTATCTATACCAGTAGGAGTACTACATCAATCTCTGTATCTTCGTAATTTTTTCGAATCTAAGGTCTTGGTTAAAACACTAAAACCACTCTATTAATCTCTTATAAAACCGATTTATAATAATAATAAATAGTGTAAAATTAAACCATTAATAAAAGAATTTATGATGAATAAAATACAGATAAAAGACCTATAAAGGCCAATACGGGTAAGAGAATTCAAATACGGAGTATAAAATTACATTGCATAATCTTGTTAGAAGAATTCAGATGTACTCGTAAATCATATGATTACCTTATAATTAATCTGGTTGAATTCCTATTTATTTATCTTACAAATTAAATAAATATGAATTATAAATTAATGCAACACTTAACTATAAAAAAAAACTAAAATTACACAACTTATTATCTTTGATTTATTATATTTGATTAAATAAATTTGGTAATGAGACGGTCTGTGAATTGGTAATTGCTTGATTACTATTGTATAATTACATTGAGTTATATAGGATGTACAATTAACTATCCTAGTTAATTAAGTGAGGGAAGCCCATGAGACGGGATACAAAGAGACTAGATACAAAGAATATAGATAGGATACAATGTACAGTGAACAATAATAACTATACTTTAACATCCCCCTCAAGATGGACGGTGAGGATAAGAGGCCAATCTTGCGAAGGAGCATTTGAAAGCGAGGCCGAGGCAGAGCCTTAGTAAGGAGATCAGCGAGCTGGTCGTCTTGAGCAACCGGAACAACACGCAGTTTGCCAGTTTGAACCCTTTCACGAATAAAATGATAGTCCAAGGCAATGTGTTTCATGCGAGAGTGGAAGACGGGGTTGGAGCTAAGCTTGGTGGCACCAATGTTATCACAGTAGACCTGGGGAGGGTCAGGAAGAGAGATATGCAGTTCAGTGAGCAAGTGAGTGAGCCAGGCTAATTCAGCTGCAGCATTGGCAATGGAACGGTACTCAGCCTCGGTGGAGGAACGGCCACAGACTTTTGTTTCTTGGAGCTCCAGGAGATAAGGTTACGACCAAGATACACAAGGTAAGCACCAGTAGAGGTAAGATCGGTACGATCGCCCCCCAGTCGAAGTCAGAGAAGGCATGAAGAGACGGAGAGGAGTCACGATGTAGAGCAATACCGTGGGAGACAGTGCCGACAAGGTAGCGGAGGAGATGCTTAAGAGCAGCCCAGTGAGTAGTGGTAGGTTGATGCATGAATTGAGAAAGCTTGTTGACCACGAATGCTATATCTGGGCGAGTGAGGGAGAGATACTGAAGGGAGCCAAGAATAGCACGGAACTCAGTAGGATTAGAGTGCGAAGTACCATCAAGGAGAGTCAGTCGTGCAGAAGAGTCCATAGGGGTCGAGGCCGGGTTGGCATCATGCATGGCGGCTCGTTCAAGGAGCTCCATAGTGTATTTGCGCTGGGTCAAGAAGAGTCCGCGGGGATCCTGGTGGACTTCGACCCCCAAAAAATAGGAGAGGGTGCCAAGGTCTTTAAGCGAGAACCTGGTCGAGAGAAGGTGAATGAACTGAGAGACAGCTTGAGGGCATGAACCTGTGACAATAATATCATCAACATAGACAAGAACAAACAGGGTTACAGGTGAGTGTGAGTAAAAAAGAGAAGTATCGAAGACCGAGTTGGTAAAGCCCACACTAAGGAGATAGGTCCGTAAGGCAGTGTACCAAGCACGAGGGGCTTGTTTGAGACCATAGAGGGCCTTATGTAGGTGGCATACGTGGTCAGGACGCTGTGGGTCAACAAAACCCGGGGGTTGAGACATATAAACAGTGTCGATGAGGGTGCCTTGAAGAAAGGCATCATTGATGTCGAGTTGGCGGAGGGGCCAGCACTTGGTGACCGCAAGAGTGAGAACAAGACGGATCGTAGCAGGTTTTATGACAGGGCTAAAGGTTTTGGTGTAGTCAATAGAGGGACGCTGGTGAAACCCTTTGGCAACGAGACGGGCTTTGTGTTTATCCAGGGTTCCATCAGACTTGTATTTGGTTCGAAAAATCCATTTACAACCCATGATGTTTTGGGAGGGGTGAGGGGGAACCAAGGTCCATGTTTTGTTGGCTAGGAGGGCGGAATATTGTTGGTCCATGGCGGCACGCCAGGTAGGGTCAGTAAGGGCTTGGCGGATGGTACGTAGTTCGGGAGTGGAGAGTTGGGCTACGAGGTTCATCAAGGTGCGGGGTTTGAAGATATTGTTGGTGGAGCAAGTAGCATGAGGAGGAGGAGGGGGAGGTGGAGGAGGTGGTGCGAGACTGGGAGAGGGAAGGAGTGGTGGGGTTGCGGAAGCGGTGGGGGTGGGGGTAGATGGAGGGGAGGCGGGAGGTTCGAAGGGGGTGGGTTGCGGTGTGGTTATGGGAGGTGAGGTAGGAGGTGGGGGAGGGCAAGGTTCGGAAATGATGTGGGAAGGTGAAGGAGTGGTGGTGGGGATGGAGGGAAGACACCATTGGGACGGAGTGGGTAAGGGCTCGGAATTTTGTGAGTGAGTACGGAATGGATACTGAGTATCAACAAACGTGACATGCCGGGAGGAGTATATGCGGTTGGAGGTCGGGTCAAGGCATAGATAGGCATGTTGAGTCTGGGAGTATCCGACAAACACGCACGCAAGGGATCGTGGGTCAAGTTTGTGGGTGGTGTATGGTTTGAGCCAAGGGTAGCAGAGGCAACCAAAATTATGAAGATTGTTAGAGGTGGGAAGACTGTGAAAGAGTTTATTGTAGGGGGTAGAATGATCGAGGGTAGAGGTGGGCATGCGGTTTATGAGGTAAGATGCGGTTTGGAAGGCAAGACTCCAATATTTGAGAGGGAGAGAGGCGTGGTCAAGGAGGACGAGACCGGTTTCTACTACATGTCGATGACGTCGTTCCGCATAGCCATTGTGCTCGGGGGTGTGGGGAGGGGATGTGAGGTGTGAGATGCCATGTGTGGCGAGAAACGGGGCAAGTTTTTGGTATTCACCACCATTATCGGAGTAGAGGGTAATAATTTGTTTTGAAAATTTTTTTTCGACTAAAGCTTTAAAGTGTGTAAAAAATTTTAATGAGTCGGATTTATGTCAAATAGGAAAGAGCCATATATATTTAGTGTAGTGATCGACAAAGATAATATAGTATTTATAGTTGTCAAACGAGAAAGTGGGAGAGGTCCAAACATCACTAAAAATTATTTCTAGGGGTGAGTTACTTTTTAATGACGATATTGAAAAAGGGAGTTTGTGACTTTTGTAAATAGAACACGAGTGACAATTATCATTAATTTTATTAGGCATTGATAAAGACGACATTATTTTTTGTAAAACTGAAGGGTGAGGGTGACCAAAGCGATGATGAAAATCGCCCCCTTTGAGCGCTATAGCTAAGGCTTGCGGAGACGAGTCAGTCGGCCAATAGTAGACACCGTCACGTGTGGGCCCCGTAAGAAGAGTGGCTTTAGTTGGAATATCCTGTACAATAAAACAAGTGGGTAAGAAGGATATGGTAACATTATTTTCAACACAAAATTTGGAAACAGAAATTATGTTCTTGTGCATTGAAGGAACACAAAGAACATGAGACATAGAGAAAACACGAGAGGCAGAGTGAAGGGAAGTGAAACCCGAGTGAGAGATAGAGAGGCCGGAGCCGTCTCCAATGACGATCTCGTCCGTGCCATCGTAGGGAGAGTGAAGAGCAAGGTTTTGTAGATCGGATGTCACATGGTGGGAGGCCCCGCTGTCAAGGAGCCAGGGGAAGGTAGGGACGGCCGAGGCGAGTTCAGTGGGGTTGGCCTGAGGTTTGGTTTGGGTGGCGGTGTAGGGGGTTCGACGAGGGACAGTGATGGTGGGGTGAAGGTGTTTGAAGGTGGGGCAGTAATAGAGGACGTGACCGCGCTCGTTGCACCATTGGCAGCGGCCGCAGAAGGGGTTTTGGGACGGCGGAGGAGTGGTCGGAGTTTGGGAGTGGTTGTTGGTGGTTGGTTTGGGCTGGTAGGGACGGGACGAAGTGGCTAAAGCCACGACAGGGCCCGGATTGTTGAGGGAAGCAGTTTCAATTTGAAGGGCGAGTTCACGATTAATCAGTTTTTCATGTAATTCGGGGAAGGAGATGGAGGTGTCCCGGGCCTGCACGGCGTCGTTGACGGAGCGGTAACGGGAGTCAAGACCATCGAGAACGTGGTCAGTGATGTCCTCGATCGGAAGAGCAGATCCGAGGGAGGCTAGTTCGTCTGTGATGGTTTTGATTTTGGTCATATATTCGGAGATGGTGGAGGAGCCGAGAGTCACAGATTTGAGACGGTAACGGAGTTGTTTAATGTGACCACGGGAGGGTAAGGCGAAGGTGGAGCGGAGGACCATCCACGCCTCTGATAACACAATATTTTACTCGATTTTACCCTATATTTTATCTCTTACTTAGTCTAATTAATGACTCGACTTTTCTATTATTCGCTCATATCGTAATAAAATAGAATAGTAGCGGTTTTATATTAATTAGTGTCAATATGTATTAGTTTTCGGGATTTTGGTATTGCTTGGGTTATTTTATTTTGCAGGTAACAAATCCGAGTGGTAAGACGGGTTGAGACGGAGCCAAAGGGAAGAAAATAAAGATGAATCATATAAAAAGGCCTTGTTGAGTGTTGACCCATTTACTTGACCAAAAATCCCAATTCCAATCCCCTGCTTCTTCGTTTGTTTCCTAATTTTCTCAACCTTCATATTCAATTTACAATGGTTGATTCTCAAAGAAATGTCAACCTTTGAATTACCATCAATAACCATACAAATTCAGCCTCCATAGACCACTTCTCGTCTTCACAATAAGTCCACCTCCATTTCCAAGTTCTTCACCCATCTTCTTCGTTTAAAACCCGAAAACCCGACATCGGAACCCGTCAACTCGCACCACCGCATCAATCCAGTAGCAGCACCGCCGGGCACGGACCCACAATATACTCAGCCACCATGGCTTCACTCGAGCAGGCCCACATCCCATCCCAAGGCACCGTGCGCATCACGAGATGGGCCGTGCGAAATCAATGCAGGGAGGTAGTGACCGTGCGCAATCAGCCGTGCAGTACACAAACGGCCGTGCGAAACCGAATCAGAGAGGAAGGCACCGTGCGAGTTCGACCGTGCGGAACAAAGTGAGCCGTGCGAAATCTCAATTTCGCACACTGTTCACCCCGGCCTTATACGACCTCGTTTTGCGTGATTTTAATCTTGTATAAATAGACCAAACCTGAAAACTTGAAGGGGGGATTCATTTTAGAGCATTTTTAGAGAGAGAAAACTCAACTACTCCCTTGTAAATGGATCTATAGTTCTCAATTTTTCATCTAATCAAAGATTGAAGCTTTATTTTCCCTTCTAATTCATTTGTTCTAACTTATCTTTCATTGTTGGTACTATCTCTTTCTCTTTCATTATTTTTATTTGTTCTTATTTTCATTGTAGTACTTAGAGTTTGAATTTTTAGAGTTAGTTTGTTCATAAAGGTTTTTCCTTTATGCTTAGTTGTTGTTGAATTTTAGTTTTATTGATTCTTAGTTCCTTTTAATTGAGAAATTACTTGTCTTGGATAAAAATCTAATCTTTATTATGTTCAACACTAAAGATTTAATCTTTATTGATTTTTCTTGTGTTATCACTATGAATAGTGAGTAGTCTTCTTACTAGGACTCGATTAATCCCCGACATGAGTGATTAACCCATTAAATTCCGCTTTAATTGGTTGTTGGGGGATTTGGTTGGGGCTTACCTTGGGATTTTAATTGTTTATTGTTTTATTTGGGTTTGTCGTTGATTCTTTACCCTTGACCATCGACGGGAGTTGATTAGGTTGAGAGTCGGGCTCTCCCCATCTAAACTAGTAGTTGATTTGGGTTGAACCCGGGAGGGGGAACTTGAAGGGGACACCTTTGGTAGTCGGTTTGAATATCACCTTTGAGAAAAGGGGTTGGAGGACCGGGGTTTATCGCGTGCTTATTAACCTTGACTAATACTTGGGTATCTTTGGGATGTCGCGCGTCCTCGGATGCTAGAGTGTTGTGTAAAGGGAGTCCGGCTTATGAACCCGGAAGAGAGATAGGTCGGTGTTACTAGTGTCCATGTGTGAACCCGGGAGGGAGATACTTGGCGAATTAGAGGCGTTTCCTCCTAACGCATCTTCCCTACCAACCAATCGACGGGGTTTGATAGTAGTTGCAAATGTCGGTGGAAAAGTCGAGTCCTAGGCTTTTTATCATTTGATTTAGACCTTATCTTATTAGCTCGTTATAGTTTCTTTGGTTCTAGCATTAGTTTAATTTTATATATTTGCTTTTTTTAGTTTAAATCGTTACTCTACCTTTTTAGTTTTGTCCGACTTAGCTAAACGTTTGAATAGAAACGATTAGTAATCACCTTGCTCTCCGTGGAAATCGACCCTCAAGTGCTACTTTGACAACCGTGCACTTGCGGTATTTAAAACATCACATCAAGTTTTTGGCGCCGTTGCCGGGGAGCAATGGATTGATATTAGTTGTTTTATTCTAGCTTTAGACTAAGTCATTGTCACTTTTGCACACCTTGGTGTGCCATATATCGTACTAACTTTTCAATTAAGTGTATAGTGATGCTTGAGATTGCAAACATGAGCGACAATGAAGAACCATCGGTTCCAATTAGAGATCACATGGCTCCAAAGCATGTGGTGAATTCAAGCATCCAAAGGCCTAGAGTGCAAGCCAACAATTTTGAGGTCAAGAACTCATTAATCCAACTTGTCCAAGACAACCAATTTGAGGGTGGCCCCCTTGAGAACCCAAATGACCATCTCAATGATTTCCTTGATGATTGTGATATGTTTAAAATGAATGGGGTATCCGATGATGCTATACGCCTAAGGTTGTTCCCTCGCTCATTAAAGGGATCGGCCAAGGATTGGCTCAAGAATTGTGATACGAATTCTTTCAAGACATGGGATGAGCTATCTACGGCGTTCTTGAATAAGTACTTTCCCCCGTCTAGAACCGCAAAGGTCAAGAGTGACTTACAAGGGTTCATACTAGAGGAGGAAGAGACTTTATATGATGCTTGGGAGCGATACAAGAGGCTCCAAAGGTTGTGCCCACATCATGGCATAACCGAGCCCGAAATGGTCAACAACTTCTACAAGGGATTGACAAATGATTTGAAATTGTCGCTTGATGCGGCATCGGGAAAGGGAGGTTTGGATATCTTGGATCATAAAAAGGCAAAGGAGTTGATAGAGGAGATGGCGGCAAGGACCATGGATTGGGGAAACCATAGAGCAACGAGGAAAGAAAAAGGGAAAGGCGACTCCAATTCGGTGTTTTAACGTAGAGGTGAAGGAAACACTCCATGAGCTAGCTCAACAAGTGGCTTTGTTGAACACGAATAAGATTCAAAGCTCCAAAATGAAGCAAATATTTTCTTGTGAGGTTTGTGGTGAACAAGGGCACTCCCCAAACAAATGTCCCTTAATTTCACCCAATGAAGAAGAAGGTTATGCGGAGCAAGTGAATGGAGTATGGGAGTCATCCAATGTTAAACATGCACCTAACAACAATCAATATCATTCCGGATTGAGAGGCGACCTCAACATCTTATATACCTCTAAAAATGTCCAAACCCCTTCTTCCTCCATAGCCCAACAACCAAAGTCTAACCAACACCAACAATTTCAAGGGCCTAATCAAGGCTTCAACCAAAATTTCCAACAACAAAACTCACCCGAATTTCAAGGAAGAAACTTCAACAATCAAAACCAAGGCTTCACTCATAACTTTCAATCCCAACAAAACCAAAAGCCCACTTGGGAACAAGCCTTTGAGCAATTGGTGATCTCTAACCAAAAGGCCGACACCAAACTTGACAATTACATGTCTTTCCAAAGTAGTTTCAATGATGTGATAAGAGCATCACAAAAAGCAATGGAGGCACAAGTTGCTCAAATTTCACAACAATTGAGCCAAATAGCCAAAAATCCGGGAAAATTTCCGGGCAATACGGAGGTTAACCCAAGGGCAATGAATGCGGTTTTCCTAAGAAGTGGTAGACAATTGGAGGAGGTCAAGAAACCTTCAAGATGGAAGCGAAAAAGGGTTGTGATTGAGAAAGTGGGAGAGCCATCGGTTCTCAATGATGAAGCAAAATTCAAGGAGGTGGAAAAAGTTGAACCATCGATAGAGAAAGTGCCTACTCCACCGTCATTGGATAAGGAGCCTAACCCCCCACTAAGGGAGTATACATGATAAGCACTTATTTAGTCACATTTTTACCTCATTTTCGTCCCCATTTTGGTCCGTTTACACGGATTTGCGTGTCTTTAATTGCATTTTATTTCCCGATTTCCCGCGCTATGAATATCGATCTCTATTTGCAGGAATTAAGGCGGCAATGAAGGATTCGGTGCATAAAGACATTGCATGAGTCGGGATTCGAAGATGAGTCGAAGAATGAAGAATTGAACCTCCAGGTGGTGCCAGCCGGCCTATTGACCGGCGGCCGGTCCACCGGCCTAGACATCAACTCCACCAATGAAGATGTTGAAAAAGTGAAGAAAAGGGTCAGGTAGTGCCGGCCGGTCGACCGGCGGCCGGTCGACTACCCGGCCCACACCTACATCAGCATGCATGTGAGAGTGATTTGGTGCTCCAGGCCGGTGGGG